>JAKSZT010054568.1:889498-921331 GCA_026826555.1 Tolypeutes matacus | reverse complement strand
TAGATAGATAGATAGATAGATAGATAGATAGATAGATAGATAGATAGATAGATAGATAGAGTGATATGGCAAAGGTGACAAAGTGATAAAATTAGTTGATCTGGGTATCTGGGGTGGGGTATGTTTGGAGTTCTCTTTGAGGGGTTTGTATTAATTTTGCAATTGTCATGTAAGTTTGAAATTATTTCAAAATAAAAAGTTTTTTAAAATGAACAGTTTTCAATTTCTTTTGACAACTTCTCTTCCTTGGTTTATTCCCTGGCTGGGTTGTGGCTATTTTGGATTCACCTTTTTCTGGTTGGAAGTTTTGTAGGGGTGCTTTGACACCCAGAAGTGGGAGCTCCTGACCAAAACCCTGCCTAGCTCTTTGCCTTATCAGAGAAAAGACCTCCTGCTTTTGGCTCTAATTACCTACCCTGGAAGTATGGATTACTGCAAGGGGCTTTTGCCCTCTGGCTGAGATTCCAAAAAATCCCTGTGGCTATATGATCCTTTACTTTCTGAAGTGGAACAGATAAGGTGGTAAAGTAATAGCTTTAGGTTTGTTTTCCCCAGTGATTCTTTCTTGTGTTTCCTTCCTCCAGTCAGCATATTGCTAGCTGTATGGTCTTAGAGTTATCTACTCCATCCTCCTTTGAAATTCACTATGTGCTTGCTAAAAAAACAAACAAACAACTCTTAATTTTTCTTTATTTTTTCCTCCAAAAAGAAACTCCGGAGCCAACATAGCTGAGCAGTGTTCAGACACTGCTGTGCTAGCTTCTGTATGTAAACACCCTGCCCCCATATCTCCTAAGATTCTACTGTTAGAGATTATTTTCTTTGGCTTTCAGGATATTTTTTTAAAAATGCATGAACCCCCTGAAAAACTGTTTATCACCTTCTAGCATCTTGTGAGTTAGTGAATCAGATCACAGAGATAGTGGATTTTGGTTTTTAGGGGGATCCTAATATGTTTTTGGAGCCAGGGTGAGCATCCTGAAGACCCCAAATGCCTGAACTGGGAGGACTTTAGAGAAGAAGCAGAGAAATGAGGAAAAGAAAGATGAAGTGCTTGACCAAAAAGTAGTGGGAGGGGTAAATAGGAAGAGAGAGGCAGGGGGAGGGGAAAAGACAACCATCTCTGGACATCTCTGCCTTTTTCTCCTCCCTCCCCATTTTTCTGAACAGTTGGGTCCTCCCTAGCAGCATCAGTGGTAGGTCCTGGTGGGTGACCCCCGGAGCATCAGCCCTGGTCTCTCCCATGTGCTCCAGGCCTCCTCACCAGCTACCTGCTGGACGGATGGATCATCACCCCTTCCCCGCCCCGGCCACCCCCCGCCTTCTCCACTTCCCGTGAAGCCAGCTGCTCTTCTCCAGTTCTCACCCCTGAAAACCTGGAGTCAACCTTTGTACCTTCCTCCTCTTCCTCCCACAGAGCCACGCAAGTCTCCTTGATCCTGGCCCTTCCCCTTCATCCCAATAACATCGCTCCGGTCCAGGCACTTGTCCCCCCCACTGTGGGCAGTGCACTCCCATGTGCCTGAATGCCTGCCAGGTCCCATCCTGCCCTCCTCCTCTGGATTGATCATCACCCTCACCCACTGCTCCCGGAGCTCCCTGATGATTTAGGCAAAACCTCAGCTTCTCAGCCCGTTGTCCAAAGCTGCCCTCGGTCTGGCCTCAGCTCCGTCTTCCATGTCCTTCCTTCAGACCTGCTGAATGGGAATTTGCATTTTATCTAGATCCCCCGGTGATTCCAGATCTGAGCTGCACTGCCCCAGTGGCCTCCCTTTTCCATATATGCCTTAAGTGTCCTAGTCCCATGACAATGCAGAGCTCATCCTTTCCCCGGTACAGTAGTAAGGACATGACCTCTGCAGCTTGGTGCTCTGCGTTCAAATCCTGGTCCTGCCACTTACTGGCTGTGTGGCTCTAGACAGGTGATTGAACCTCTTGGTGTCTCAATTTCCTCATCTGCATTTGGGAGGAAGGGAGGAAAAGTGCCTACCCCGTGGGGTTCTCGTAAGGATTAAGTAAGCTGATGCTTACAGAGAATTTCAGAACTGTGCACCCACTGTCTTTTTCACCTCTGAATCCTACCCCCTCTGTCTTCTCACTTCTATTCCAGGAAAGCTTCCTCTGCCTATCAAGTTCAGGGCAATTTGTCCCTCTAGATTCTACAGTGCCTGGGGCTTTGGTCATAGACCTGAACCTTAGAGAATAGCTTGTCCTCTTTAAGTATTGATGAGAACATGAAGTCTCAAAGGTCAAATGACAGAACCAGGGCTTGAGCCCAGTACTCCTTGCTCTAAACGTAGCACTATTTCCAACGTGCTCCATTTGCAGAATGATATACCTTTCCATTGCCCACATAGTAGCAATAAATGCCCCTTGAAAACTAGTATTCCATATTCATCCTATGGTTGCACAACATTGCATACATAATTAACACCACTGAATTTTAAGTTGTATGTATGTTTCTAAAATAAAAAATAAAATAAAATAAAAAATCTCCCAAGCCAGGAGGAAAAAAGGACATTATTCGAACAACGGAAAAAAAAAATTGGAATATGGACTGTATGTTTTATATCGATGTTAAATTTCTTGACTCGATAGCTGTACTTAAAGTGCTCACCTTGTGAATGTCCCGGTTCTCAGGAAATGTACCTGGAAGTATTGAGTATGAGAGGAGCATGATGTATGCAACCTACTCTCAAATATTTAGACAATAGATAGGTAGGAAGATGATAGATGATAATGATAGCTAGCTAGGTGATAGCCAGCTAGCTAGATGGTAGACAGAATGATAGAATAAATGTCACAAAATGCTAAAAGTTGGTAATCTAGGTATCTGAGTGACGGGGGTATACTGGAGTTTTGTGTGTTGCTTTTGTATCATTTTTTTTTGCAACTTTCCTGTAAGTTTGAAGTTGTTTCAAAATAAAGAAGTTTTTAAAAATGTATCCATCATAGTGATATTGATCTAATAGTGGACAATGGGGAGATGTTGGTGTCAACGAATTTAAATAGGTGTCTTTACCTTAGAACTTTTCAGAGACTTTAATATGCCAGTTTACACCAACTGTGAATCTGATTTAGGGTGCTTTGTATGCATGGCTTCATGTATTTCTTTGTCCTTGACACCCTTTCTCTGGAGAATACCTGTTAACATCATGCAACTAGTGTTTCACCGAACGGTTTGGAAAATGTGGCTTTGCTCTCCAGCATCTCCACTCGTACCTGACACACCTTTCAGTCCCTTGCGCCTTCTTTTCCCGTCACGCTACTGCAGGGGCTCAGCTCCGACCCAGTCCAGTGGGTTCTCCCCAGCGCTCTCTAACTCTGAGCTGGGCGGGCTCGTGTTGCATTTGAGTTGGGGTTTGTAGAGCTGAAGGTGAGGAGGGAGGGTGTGGGGACTCTGGCTTGGGGAAGGTGACCAGGCAGCCGCTGGGGGTCGAGGTCTTGACTTGCAAGTGCACAGACTGCGTTGACAAAGCGGCACGCGCTGCAGACCCACAGGCCAGCGAGGTTTGCTCTTCAGAAGGAATGTTTGCTGGTTCTGGCTTCTTAGGCCTTTGGGCCTCCGTCTGCCCTGGTCGGGGTTGCTGAGCTTGGCCAGTGGGGCAAGGACCCCGAGAGGTCCCCAGCCAGCAAGCGACCCGCTGGCGTCTATCAGAGGGCTCAGTTGTGCTGGGCCCGGGAACCAGGCGGGGATCACAGCTACCACCTAACCCTAACTGGGTGCTTTGCAGGTGTTCACATAATGACCGTGTGTGACACATTCTGTCCCCACTCGAGAGAGAAGGAAACGCATGCTCAAAGCCACACAGCTGGGGCTTGAGCCCATACTGATGACCGCTGTGTCCTCAGAGGGTCTGAGGAGGTTGGAAAGATGGAACGGATTAGAAGGAAACCCCCAGGAGTAAGTTAGGAGGCCCCCTCCACCTCTAGAGGTGCCTGGAAAGAGACAAAAGCAGTGGCAGCTCTGCTGAGAAGGGGATACCTGCTCTCAGCTCTCTTCCTTCTCACTCTTCCTTGCTTCCTTGAATGGGACAGTTTCCCACCGAGGCCCCTGCCCTGGGGACTCCTGGGGGCCTCTGTGCTGGGAGGGGCCCGCAGACTAGAGAAGGAGGGACTAGAGCAAAAGGGGGTCTTGAGTCCACCTTCCAGAACACCTGGGAGCAGGAGGCCAGCTGCTGTCTAGTTTCCATCCGGGAGAATCTCAGTCGGTGTCCCCAGACCAGGACAAGGCCAGGCCTGGCTCTGGGAGGCCCCTCCCGCCATGCTCCGTGCCCCCGGAGGCAGGTTTCTTCCTGCCGGGGTGGTCCAGTGGGGCTGTGCCTTCTCACCCGTACGTAGCTCAGCCCTGTGGGTACAGGCCCTGGCTGTAGGCCCTTCAGGAAGGCTTGAGGAAGGAACAGACTCTAGGATTTTTAAAATCCTAACTCCTCCATGATTCCATTTCCTCACTCCCTAAAACTGCAAAGGGCCAGTGCTCGGGACTCAGGGACAGTGACTATGAGGAGGAGACTGTAAGGATTGTTGCCAGTCGAGCAAGCCTGTGGGGCTGAGCCGGGTGGGGGCAGATGCTGGGAAGGAGGCTGATGTAAATCCTGGCTTGGGAGCCCAAGATGGGGAAGGAGCTGTCACCATGATAAATAACCCTGGGCCCCAAAGGGCCAGAGCCCCAGAGCCTTCTCCCAGGTACGGACAGGGATGAGATGAGAAGACGCCAAATCTTGGGAGCCTGGGCAGCTGGACTGAATGGCTCTGCAGCCCTCCAGGGGTGGGCAGGGAGCCGGGGGCCACAAGCTGCAGGGCAAGTCAGGTACCTGGTATCCCCCCACCCCACTGTCCTCCTCATGCCCTTTGGCTTCCCCAAGGGCACCCACTTTCCCTGATACCAGCCCCCTGGGGCCCAAATCACTGCTCTCTTCCTCTTGGCTGGGCCTACCTCAGCCCCCTCCCAGTCGAAACCCACAGAGAACCACTATCCTCCTCTGTGTAAAGGAATTGATTAAAGTAATTCCCACAAAAGTAATTCATTCTTTTCTAAATGGCCCATAGGCCTAACTTTCCAGGGTGCATTTGCATTTTAAGCAGAATTCATCTTTAACTGGGGGAATGAGGAGGCAATTATTTGGGGGGGGGGATGTAGACTTTCCCAGGCTCTTGCCTATTCCAGCACCCCCACCCCTTCCTGCACCTGTGCCCTGCTCCCCACTCCTCCCGGAGAGGCACCCAGGGAAGTGCTGGGATGCCGAAGGGGAGGTGCTGCCTTGGGAAGAAGGTGGAAGAAAAGCAGTGGTTCCCAGGTTTTCAATTTCCTTTATTCATTGAAGAAATTGTATGGTGGGACCCAGAGTTGCCGACTTGTTATTTTGCCAGGTTCTTTTATTATCACCTTTGTGCTAACGCCGTCATTTCACAGCATGAAAAGCCTATGAAGGAGGTCATCTCTGCCAGTCTTGGAAATGGAATACATTCGCTTTATAAAGACATTCCTCATTGTTCCTATACCTTCTGCCACAGGCTGGTGAAGACCTCACGGTGGGGGGGGGATGCCGTCTAAGAGCCACCAGCTGGATGGTCCTCAGGCCCTGCCCAGCTCTCAAATGCCACAATTTTCAACCACAGTCATGCCGCATTAAATATGCATTTTCAAATGTTAATAATTGATGATAATGTTAATTTATCATAGTTTCATGTAACATTCTGTAATGGAAATGGCCCCAGGAGAGAGAGAAGAGGAGACTAGGAATGTGGGGGTAAATGGGGAGGGGTGGGGGGAAGGGCAGCCACCTCTCAAAGCTGTATCTACCTTCCCAGGGACACCAGGTGAGGTTCCTGGGCTGCAGAAGGCAGGTCTACGGTCTGGTCCCAGGAGCGTGTGTGTGTTTGTATGTGTGTGTGTGTGTGTGTGTGTGAAGCATTTGGGGGCAGTGCCTCCATGTAAGCTCCCACCCCCAGAAGCCTCGTGCCTTGAAATTCTCCCCCGTGGCCTGGCGCCTTGAAGAAGTGCAGGCTTGCTGGCTCTACCCTTGCCAATACCCCTGTGTCTGATCCCCATACAAACGAGAACAGCAGATGTCCTAGAATTTGGGGGTCGGGGAGCTGTGGACAAGCCTCCCACAGGGAGAGGCCCAGCCGGATGCGTTTCCTTTGGAGCCCCCCACCCCTTCCTGGCCCTGCTTGCCTGTCTCCCCAGCCCGCCCAGGCCTTGCTCACAGGTTCTCCTCCCTTTTCCAGGTGTGTGTGGCTGCTGCGGCGCCCTACGCCCCAGGTACAAAAGGCTGGTTGACAACATCTTCCCAGAGGACCCCGAGGTAGGTACCCTGCCGTGTCCTTCAATCTGACTCTGGCACCCAGGCTGCCGAGTGTTCTTGGGCCAATGATCCTGAGGATGAGGATGTGGAGTAGCCGCCTGCAGAGGGAAGCCGAGGCTGCACAGCAGGCACCTGCTCTCCCTGAGTCTCCCTGGTGACAGTTTCCTCCATGTGCTGGCTCCGTGATGGGGACGCTTCCCTGCTGCCTAGTGTGGGAGCTCAGGAGCCCACGTCTCCCTCCCGGGTACCGCCAGGTGACTGACAGGCGCCTGGGTGTGTGCGGTCCAGGAGGCCTGCCTGCTCGACTTCCCCCAGGCCGCTCTGGCCGTCAGCCTGCATCCCTGGGCTGATGTACTTGGCTTGCTCACTGGGAGTCCATGGCCCCTTTTTGATGGACAGTTAGAGGATCCCATTTCTAGCATCCTCTGGAGAATTCCCTAAGAGCTGCAGAGCTCATGCTTCCCCTTTGTGTCTTGGCGCTGTTTTAATTGAGTCACTTTTAATGAAGCCGTG
Organism: Tolypeutes matacus; assembly: GCA_026826555.1. Lineage (NCBI taxonomy): Eukaryota > Metazoa > Chordata > Mammalia > Cingulata > Chlamyphoridae > Tolypeutes > Tolypeutes matacus. The sequence goes on along the minus strand of JAKSZT010054568.1, from coordinate 914,510 downwards.
CCATTCACACACACACACAATACATGTGCACACACACACACCTACGCGCCCATATGCCCACATACAGCCATGTATATATGTGTACATACACGTGTATGCATATACAAACACACATGCACACGACATATGCACTTACGTCACTTATATTCTTAATATAGGCGGCACCCTTGGGGCAGATTGTGAGCTCCTGGAAGACAGGAGCTGTGCTTTCACCCTCTTTGCCACCCTGATGCCCGGTGTGTTGTCTGGGACCCACATAACAGGCCCGCTGGGGATGCCGATTCAATTGGATCATGGTTTGCCTGTAGATTTGAATACGTCCAGCCGTGGCTGCAGTGATCGTGAGCTGTCTGTCTTACAGGAGGGCCTGGTGAAGACCAACATGGAGAAGCTGACGTTCTACGCCCTCTCGGCTCCGGAGAAGCTGGATCGTATTGGTGCCTACCTCTCCGAGAGGCTCATCCGCGATGTGGGTCGCCACCGATACGGGTGAGTAGTACGGGAAGGTGGGGACCCTGGATTATATGGGTCGGGCAGGACAGACGGTCCTTTTTAGAAAAGGACAGCAGACTGGGTCCTTGAACAGGCTGAGGAAATGGGCACTGGATCGGAGGAGCGGGTTCCTTTGCTCTCCCAAAGGCTGGTTAAAATTTGATGCCACGATTTGGGAAGGAGCGGGTGCTGGCCTTCAGAGCACCTCCTGGGTCAACCGTCCTCTGTCCAGAAGTCCTCACACACAGTCAGGGCCTTGAAAATTTAGTCTAACCCAGGATGTTCCGTATTCATGTCAAGCTCATCCTGCTTCATTCAACCTACTGTCTTAAAAAAGTAAGGCAGGAAGAGGATGTGGCTCAAGTGGGTGGGCTCCTGTTTACCATATGGGAGGCCTCAGGTTCGATTCCCAGGGCCTCCTGGTAAAGGCAAGCCAGCTGGTGAGCTGACGGCCTGCGCGGTGCAGTGAGCTGGCACAGCAAGATGATGCAACAAAAGGAGACAAGCAGACACAGAAAAACTCACAGCAAATGGACACAGCGAGCACAAGCAGCAAGGGGGGGATAAATAAATATATAAAATAAATCTTTGAAGAAAAAAAAAAGTAAGGCAGACCATCTACAGTCTAGTGAGAAGGTAATGTTAGGGGTAATTTGTCCATTAAAAATGCACTTAAGTGAAATATTTATCAGTCCTCTGGGAAAGAAGGAATTTCTATGTTTAGAAGAAAAAAGAAATCTTAAAGGCAACAATGGATAGACAGATTTAACTTTAAAAATTTAAATATTTTAATGTCAAAAAAAGAAACAAGGGGGCGGATGTGGCTCAAATGGTTGGGCGTCCGTCTACCACATGGAGGGACCTGGGTTCGATCCCCGGGACCTCCCGAAGGCGCATGGGCTGCAGGTTCTGTGTGCCGCTGAGCTGTCGGGCCCCGAGAGCCATGCAGCAGGATGATGACGTAACAGGAGAGAGACAATATGAGATGCTCCGAAAGCTCCAGAAGCCAGGAGCTGAGGTGGCGCAGGTGGCAGAACACCTCTCTCCTACATCGGAGGTCTCCAGGATCGAATCCTGGTGAAGACTGGAGGAGGAGGATGAGAAGAGATGGCAGGAAACAGACACAGAGAATTGCCCAGCGAATGGACACAAAACAGCAAATGGGGAAGGGGGGGTTTAAAATGGATAAAGTAAATAAATAAATCTTTAAAAAAAAAGAAACAATAAAAAATTAAAAGACAACAGTTTTCAAAAAATAAGACAAAGGATTTAAACTCCTGTATTAGTGGTTCATAACGAATAGTGGGAATGGAGTAGGGAAATTTGGACACTAACAGGTTTGAGGCAAATAAGCAACTTACAAAAGGGGAGACAGAACTGGTTACAAACATGGGATAATAGTCAACAAACTTGTAATCAGGTATGTGAACCGAAATAATAGGATATCGTTTTCGCTTATCAAATTAATAAAAAAAGTAAATATCATTTCCAATATTAACCAAGGGATGGCAAAATGGGAAGTATTTTCATACTTTTCTAGGAGTGCAAATTGATTGAACCTTTCTAGATAGTAACTTTGAAATCCGCATCAAAATCCTCTAAAACATTTATGCTCTTTGACCCAGTACTTCCAATTCTATCAATTCATGTTAAATACAAATCTAGCATTACACACAGAGATGTTCGTTATGGTGTTTTTTATTATAATGAATAAGGGGAAATAACTTAAATACCTACCAAGAGAATAGTTGAGTAAATCATGGTATATACACTTGAAGAAATGTGACCTAGTCAATAAAAACGGTGTTTATAAGAATGCTTTCCATAGAGTTTTGAAAATGCCGTAAGTAAATAAAAAATAGAATACATCATATGCACACAGTGCTTACAATCAAGTTAAAAAACAAACAAACAAGAACAACAAATTTCAATGCCTAGAAAATAAAGTAAAAACAAATATACCGAAATGTTAACATACTCATTCTGTGAAATATTCCCTTTCAAGCGTGAGTTACTTGCACGTTGCTGTCCCGCCGTCACCCCATGCTTTGAGAGAGGCACAGTGTAGAGAACCCTCGAGGATGCCCCAGATGGAGTGGGGCAGCCTGTTTGTCCTCTCTCCACGAAGCCTTTTACTCCATCCTCTTCTCTCCTCTGCTCCCGCCTTTCCCCTGGTTCAGACGCGTGTTTCCTTATAGCTCAGAATTTGGCTGTAGCCTTGGAGACTGTCTCCTTGCTCCCCCAGATGAATACTGCCAAATATGGGCTGCACTTTGCCAGCCCCTTTAAAATAAAATCCAGACCCCTCGGCATGTCCTCTGGATCCTCCCCAGCCTGCCATCCAGACGGACGGGCTGGCGACCCCCTGCACACGTGGCCCCCAGCCTCTGGGCCTCCCGCAGCCCGCCCCGCCCCACCTCTGCCCATCAGACCCACCGCCCTCCAAGGACCCCTCCTCCTGCTCAGGGAGGGGCCTCTGATCCTGAACTACAGTGAGAAGGTTTGCATGGTGCTGGCCGCGTGGGGGGCCGGAAAGCACAGGACCCCACCAGCAAATCTGAAACCAAACCACCCCCGTCCTCAAAGCAGAACCCAAAACAGTACATTTCTGTGGTCACTTTATATAGTAAAATTACATTACATGCCCGATGTACTGTACCAGCAGATTAGATCAAGGGCCCTGACATATTATCATGTAGACCGAAGCAAGTGAAAATGGCTTTATCCTAGATTGAACCTATAACTCACATGCGAGCTGTAATGGTAAACATTTGATACTAATTTTGCCTGCCCTCTCTGCACTGCTGATTTTCTCAGTAAAAGTGTTCCACAGCCAGCAGAGACACCTAGATTCACCCCTCTGACTGCAATTCAACATTGGAATTGTTCTGCTGAAAATACCCTTTGCAGCAGCTAAGTATTTAAAGCCTGGAAGCTTCATTGAGGGCTCTAATCATAACCATTTGCAGAAGGAAAATCTGTTAGAGCCGATTTCTTGTTCTCTCTCCTCGCCCTCCCCATCTTCCCCTCCCTGGCTCCATGCACATCGTCGTCGTTGTCTCCCACGTCACCGAGGGCGGCTTTGGAGAAGCAGGCTGGCTCACGCAGACAGTCCGAGGGCCGTGTCACTCTGTAATGATGCGGTGTCTGCATTTATGGTTTGACCTTGGATGTCCAGCCCAAGGGCAGAACCTCCCTCTTCTGCCTCCGTTGCCTCTGCGTCAGGGACCCATGCCAGTTGTGTGTGGACTCCGTGTTCCTACGTATTTGGCATCAAAGGGGTAATCAAATGTGGGCAGAGAGAAGATTACAATGTGAACCCCAAGGTATTGTCCGTCAGCACGGGCTAGGATGGGCAGTGATACACACAGGGGTAAGATGAGCAAGAATTCCTTTTCTCTCTCTCCTTCTCTGTACCTTTCCTTTCCAGTACAGCCCAGCTGCTGTACAGGTCTCCTTGCACCCCAAGCAGCTGGAATGCAAGGGAGGTGATGGCAGTGCAGGGAGGGCCTCGGGGCCAGTCAACAGTGATGACCGTGAGTTGGTGGCGTGCAGGGTGCCTGTTAGATGGACAGGATTCCCTGTGCCTGGAGCTCTCTCTCAGATCGGCTGAGCCCTGGGGGATGGAGATGCCCGTGTGCACGAGAGAGCTGGGCTCCTCCCTTGAAGGAGCCTGGCTCCGGGAGCTGGGCTGATGGGGCTCCTGGGAGATACAGATTCCTCCAAAGGACCCCAAACCGAGGTCCCCCTAGATGAAGAGGCTCATCCTTCCCTCCCTTGGCTGTAGACGACCCCCTCCCCTACCTCTGGGCTCCTAAAACCTCGGAGGTTCTACCTAAGAGTGCGGCTGACCAAACACATTCAAACTGCCCAGAATAAGAAGCTCTTTGCCAAAGCCATTGCTCCAGATTCTTGGAGAGATTCTTGAATAATGCCTGGCCCTGTTAAAGCTGTCCCCCTCTCTTCCTGCCTACTGACCTAACCCCTGGCCCTGGATCTGCCTTTCTCTCCAACTATCCAGACTTTGCATCTCTGCTCCCCTTTCCTGGAGACTCAGTGCCTCTCCTGGTTCCTAGGGCCACTGCTGACTGAGCACAGGGTGTTAGAGCAGAACCAGCCGCAGCTTCTGGGAGTCGGTACAAGTACTTCTTTCACCGCTCCGAAGCAAGCAACAGGCCATCTGAGTATTTTCCTCGCTTGCCTTCTGCCTGGGCCCCTGAGGCTGAGTTCCTGTTGCTATAACCTGTCAAGTGTCCTCTCCTAGCCATCAACCTAGTCCATCCAGGCTTACCTACTGGGAAGCCCCACTAGGACATTTGGGGCCCTTGGTTGTCCACATCTGCTATAGTCTCTAACCTGCTCTTGCCTTCACCCATGGCCCCTGCAGTGGGCCAGTCATTACCAGCTCCAGCCTGCCCCATCGGCTCCAAGTGCCCGGCCAGGCTGGGTCAGATTCCAAGATGTTTGATTGCTTTGGACCCCTCCCAGGACACCAGGCCTAGGCCAGAGCTCTGCTGAGACCAACTTGTCTGACCTGCTCTCGTCGAGTGGACATCACCCTGAGACTCCCATGTTCTAGTCCTTGCGAGAGTAGAGGCCTGAAGGATACGACGACCCTGAGAAGGCGACCGTCAGGCAGGACAGACGCAGAGGGCTCCACGGTCCCTGGCATTCCAGTCTTCTAAGATGCGTTGAGAAGCTGATGTTTGTAATTACAATCCTTCCATCCTCAGTTTGGAGTCTTTACACATTGGGGTCAGCGATGGGAACGAAGGCTGTTCAAAGAGCTGGGCCTTGAATATTTTTACTTTACAATTCACTTTCTACTAGAATTTTCACTCATGGTCAATAGCCAAATTTTTTTCTAGCAAAGGATGGGTTTTCCTTATCAGAGCATTTTCTGGGAATTTTTTTTTCTCAGGAAAATGGGAAAGCAACAATCAAACCTCTGGGGTTTGGAAGGCCTCTCGAGTCTTCCCTTGGCAATCTCCAACCTCCCCCACTTGCTTTTCCTAATAATTTAAATTCTGAAATATATTGGTGAAATGCCTGCTGCCACTTCCTACTGAAGGGTGCTGGACGATTCATAAGAGAAGCAGAAATCCACTCAGCCTGCCCTATTTCCCTCCTGCCGTGCCGGGGTGCCTGGAAGTGCCGGCGCTTGTCTGCAAGGAGACCCTGTCCTCTTTGGAAAGGTTCCAGCTCAGGCAACTTCAGCAGCCCTGCAGGGTTCAGGCTCTGCTTCACTGGCCTGCACAGTGGACCTGAAACCTGCCAGGACTGCGTCTGCAGGGAGCGGCGGGCTTCCTGGGCTTGACTGCCACTCTGTCTGAAGGACAGGAGAGCCAAGTGGTGGCTGGCTGCCTGGAACAGGGAGGAGCAGTGGGCTGGGCCTCGGGTTGCACTGAAGGGCCTCAAAGAAGACTCTAGATGAGCACAAGCCATGCTCCATTTGTGACTATGCACAGGAACGACTACTTAATCAACTTGGCTCATCGAGATACAGAAATAAATATTTTATAAAAGTGGAAAGGGCATTTTCACAATATACAGGCTGCTTTTCTCAGGCTTGCTTGGTATAGAGGTTTGCTGAAGGGTATCTAAGAAACGGCATTTGGTGTCTTAGAGGGAAAAAAAGAGCATTTTAGAGGATGTCGTGCCACTGCTGTTATTTTATGTAATCCTTATATGACTTTATATGTTTGGTATAAAGCTGTCTTGTGTCCAATGCAGTTTGGACATACAATGTGTGAGATTGGGTGCTGCCACAGGAAATACCATGGAGCCTTGCATTGTGGACCTGTGACCTGTCCAGAAATTGTCCAATAGTCATAGTTCCTTGCTTTAAAAAAAAAAAAAAAAAAACTTGACTAAACTTTGTTAAAGAAGAAAAAAAGCAAAGACTAGCGAATCAAGCATTTTTAACATGTCTAACATTCAAAGATGGATATGATTTGGATCAAGACGTAAAGAACAGATCTTTTAATCTATCCTTTATTATATACATGGCAGGTGAGCTTCAGGGAACATTTTAGAAGCTGGAGGTGACAGCTTTATTGCCATCTTTTAGGAGAGTGTTTTTGCTCTTTGCTTTTTTTTTTAAGATTTATTTATTTACTTTATCCATTTTAAACCCCCCCTTCCCCATTTGCTGTTTTGTGTCCATTTGCTGGGCAGTTCTCTGTGTCTGTTTCCTGCCACCTCTTCTCATCCTCCTCCTCCAGTCTTCACTGGGATTTGATCCTGGAGACCTCCGATGTAGGAGAGAGGTGTTCTGCCACCTGTGCCACCTCAGTTCTTGGTTTTCGGAGTTTTCGGAGCATCTCGTCTTGTCTCTCTCCTGTTACGTCATCATCTTGCTGCATGGCTCCTGGGGCTTGGTGGCTCACCGGCACACAGAGCCTGGCAGCCCGTGCGCCTTCTCTCTCTCTCTCTCTCTCTCTCTCTATATATATATATATATATATATATATATTTTTTTTTTTTTTTTTTTTTTTTTACCGGGAGGTCCCGGTGATCGAACCCAGGTCCCTCCATATGGCAGATGGACACCCAACCATTTGAGCCACATCTGCCCCTGCTCTTTGCTTTTGACTGGGCATTAACTTGATTCCTCAACACCCCTGTTAGCTTTTGGAGTTCTCTGCTCCCTCGACCTCCCCTGCATTTTCTTTTTATTGAGAAGCTCTTTTCCACTCCTCCTAGGCTGGCTTCACCAGCAGGAGTGTCACCCGTTAATGAGCCCTCAGCAGAGGGGCTCGTGAACTCATAAAGTCTTGTGATGAGCTTGTCTTGATCAGGGTGGGATTTCCAGCTTTTAATTCTCCTTTCTGATGAGGACAGTCCCTCACTTGATTTGCTTTGGGTTGCCTTGACTTTTCACCCTCAGGTTTCTAAAGTACTCCTAAACTTGACTCTTAGGTTCCTGTGTTATTTAGGGTACAAAGAGACTCAAAAGTACGGTGGCTCTGGCGATCTGGAAGTGTTTTTTGTCTCTCTCGTGTTACAGGTAGATTCTGCCCCATGAGGCCATCCAGGGCCCCCTGGCTGATGGCTTTTGTATCCGGTCTCCATCACTGCCCCTCTCCAGCCTGCAGAGGACTCACGCTGGCGTTGCTGAAACTGCTCACGTGGCTTCCCCTTGTTCTGATGACAACATTTTTGTCACACGGCCCTCACTGAGCAGCCAGCGAGGTCGGCATGAGTCTAAATTACTGTGAGAAAGGTGGAAAGTGGATTTTAGGGGGCATCTAACATTCCTCCCCAGAAACCTAGTTGCTTGAAGGAAACTGTGACAATTTTAACCAGAATGGTTTCTGAGAGATTTGCAGTGACTTCCTCATTGGCAGTAAAACAATAACCTTTACTAGGACCATCTATCTTCTTTTCTTTAGAATGTAAATGCTTTATCAGAGGAGGGTGCCTCCTTACATCAGGACTCATACCTTAGCTAAGTAGGCCACAATCAGGAGCAAATGCTGAGTTTGAGCTTGGAGATACATTCCTAATTCTTATAAGGAATTTAATTCTTGGCATTTTTCTTGGGCTTTAAGAGACACGTTGAGGAAGACAATGACTGAGGTAGTTGGGGGTTGCCCTGCAAGGTTTGAGTATTTGGGTTTGGGTATTTTAACATGGAGAAGAGAAGAGCAAGAAATACGAGACTGTTGCTCTCAGTTGGTTAAAGGGCTGACAGGCAGGAGAAGATATAGTCCTCTCTTTTTGCTCCTCCTGAGAATAGAATTGTGAATAAAGAATGGATGCTATTAGGCTTTACTTGAAATAAAGTTTTTATTTGGTTGTGCAAAACTGGAGTGGGCTGACTTAACCAGTGAGCTTTTTGCCACTGGGTGTCAGGCAGTCCTAGTCTCTGAAGATGTCTACTCAGGTTTCAGAAGTGAGAAGAATTGTTGAGGAGGTTCAGGAGGTTAGTTGACATGGAGCACACCTTCTTCATAAGGAGAAAAAGAAGTGTTTAGCCCGTGTTTGTCTGGTCCTGGGCGGTACAAAGGCTCTCGCAGTGGGGCAGGTGGCACTGGATATGGCATATACTGCCAACCATATTGTTTGCATAGGGCTTCATCCTAAAATTCCTGAGGTTTTCAAGTACAAAACTGGCCAATTTTGTATCCTTTAACCTTTGTGGTGCAGTTGGCTGGTCCTCAGGTCTCTCTGAGATTCTTCAGAAACTTTCTTCAGAAAGATCTTCCTGTGTTCTTCCCTCCTGGAGCCAGATCTCCCCCTTTTTTGAATCCCCATGGGGCATGATGCATGATTTTCTTGGGGTGTTTGTAATTTTCTCTTTAAAGGTGATAGCTGTGTATCTACCTCATGCATTGCACTCTAGGCTCCCTAAGTTAAAGGACCATCTTCTTCATCCTCAGATCCCCTGCCCTGACTAGGGCAGGGCTCCATAAACACTTCTTGAATTGATTAATTCTCTATCATCGGCTTTAGATCCAGAATCTACTGGACATCAAGCCCTTTTTCTTGTATCATCGATCTGCATTATCCCTGAATCCCATAATTGCAAATTCACCTACTTGCTAAAAATTTATTTGCAACCCCCAAATCAGTACTCACAGTACTTTCACTGTCATTCACGGACATGCATAGAGTGGCAAAAAAGTTGGAGTTGCCCAAAAAACACATTCCCAGCTGAGGTCTGCCTCCCGGTTTCAGTTCTCATTTTTGCAAACAAATGTCCTCTTTGTGTTACGTTCAGTGCCACGTTTTTTTGCATTTTTGCTGGCGATTTCACTGTTTAAAACGGCCCCCAAGCATAGTGCCGAAGTGCTGTCTAGTGTTCCTGCACACATAAAGGCTGTGGCACACCTTACAGAGAAAATAGGTGTGTTAGATGGCTTTGTCGAGGCATGAGCCGTAACACTACTGGCCACGAGTTCAGTGTTCATGAATCGGCAATACACAATAAATAGGGTGTCTTTAAACAGAGACCCACAGAACAAGGCTGTGTGTCAATCAGCTGAGGAAAGTGATGTAACCCGGGTGCCCCGAGAACCTCACCCCGTGTTTCCGCCTGGGAGCAATGATTCGGTACTGGCTAATTCAGGGTTTGTGGTGACTTTATTGAACATCACTACAGCAAATAATGAGAATCAAGAGTATTTATTCATAAAATGATCTTTCTAATCTTTCCTTATACTTTTTTTTTTTTAAAGATTTTATTTTTTATTGATTTATCCCCCCCTTGCTGCTTGTGCTCGCTGTGTCCATTTGCTGTGCGATTTTCTGTGTCTGCTTGTCTCCCTTTGTTGGGTCGTCCTGCTGCGTCAGCTCACTGCGCCGCGTGGGCTGGCTTGCCTTCACCAGGAGGCCCCGGGAATCGAACCCGGGGCCTCCCCTATGGTAAACGGGAGCCCTATCGATTGAGCCACATCCACTTCCCCTCCTTATACTCTTAATCTAAAAAATGAGAGGCTGTATGAGTCGATCTCCAGGTGCCCTTCCTGCTCTAATTCAACGGGATTCTCGGTTCCAGAGGGCGGGAGAGGGAATACTTGTGGGAATGGCCGTCCAGACGCTGGAAACGTGTAGAGGAGCCTCCTGACTCCGGGAGCTGCCCAGCAGGTTTCCACACTGAACTCTAGATGGCCCTTGCTCATGCGGTGGGGACGGATGGGTATGAGGGCGAGTGACGGGCACGGCGCTGCTTTCCGCAGGTACGTGTGCATCGCCATGGAGGCGCTGGACCAGCTGCTCATGGCCTGCCATTGCCAGAGCATCAACCTCTTCGTGGAGAGCTTCCTCAAGATGGTGGCCAAGCTGCTGGAGTCGGAGAAGCCCAACCTGCAGATCCTCGGCACCAACTCGGTGAGGGGGGCGCCCAGGCTGGGGTCTCCCAGCCCAGCTCTGGGGAGGCGGTGACTGGGGCCGGGCTGGGAAGGCCTCTGGGGCAGGCTTATGTTTGGTTCCTCTCTGGATTCTGACCCTAAAGTGTAAGACACGGCTTGTCTTCGTGCCCCGCTTTGTGTGAACACAGGAGCATGTATCTTACTTTTTTAATTGAGACATAATTCACATACCATAACATTCACCAATTTCAAGTGGAGACTCGGTGGTTTTTAGTATATTCGCAAGGCTGTGCAACCATCACCACTTTCGAATGCATTTTATTTATCTTTTGGCTAATGATTTTCAAACTTTTTTTTTAGTATTACTGGAGCCCCAATTGATATAAAAATAGGTTGAAATGGGGCCATTCCAGGTGAAGGCAGGGGGTACCCAGTGTCCTCATGGCTCTTTCCAAGCTGGAGGAAACTGAAGCTCGTAGGACGGGGGCACCAGCATGAGGGAAAGAGCATAGGGAAGCGGGAAGCAGGGCTCCGGGCCTCGTTTTGCCCTTGCCTCGCTGTACAATGGTGAGTTATCTTCCTGAACCTCAGCCTTGGCACTCTATGTCTCCCAGGCTATGTGATGCTGGTCTCAGAAGAAGTGACAGCTTCTTAACCATGAGGGTTCATGGTTTTGTGAAAGGAGAGCTATCAGATACGTCAAGAACTCCCAGTTTCATGCATGTGCCTGTGCATCCTGGAATACCTTGGTTGCTTTCTTTAATATCTTGTTTTCTCTCCGATTCCTTCCCCTTCCCCCTTCTGAGCATATTTGCAGCTCGGGGTCTGCCAGCAGCTTGGCATTAAAGTCTTATACGCGACTACTTTTAGAGGACCAGGTGAAGCTGTTGGCTGCCTGCAGATATGGCAAAAGAAAGGCTCAGGGTTTGCCCCCTTAGTGTTCCCAACGTGACTTTCCTGAATTTGTGTAGCACAGATTAGAATGGCTTCCCTGTTGTACAGAGAGTGATCTAACCCGAAGATAATTTTCCAACTTTACCTTCAAGGACCAAAACGAACAACCTAGTCCCTTTGTTTTTCTCTCTCTGTGAGCCAGCTGCCTTTAACAAATTACACATACAGGGTAAAGTCTTTTGTCAGGTTGCCCTGGCAACAGCTTCAGATACCATTTCGGCTGTTTAAGATAACTACAGTCTAGAAGAGAACATCTGAATGGAAAATAAACCAGTCCTCAGGCATTCAGAGGGCATCTCCCTGCAAGGGACAGAGAAGCAGGTGGCTGCCAGCTTTAGCTTTCCCCGCAGCGAATCCTGGCCTGGGATAGGTGTTTTGTTAGCTACAGTCTTAAAGATTCAGGGCCCTGCGAATTCCTAAATTCCACATGATAGGGAATCATTGCATTATCAAGAAAGCAAGTCGACTCATAATTACTGCATTGCGGACAACGAAGCTTATATAAGGACAGGCTGCTATAGGCAAATGAAGTCAAATATTTGCAAAAGATTCTGAGTCCAACTTCGAGACAGCTTTCCAACACTGCCCCTCACCCAGGTGCTCTTCCCAGACCTCTGGAAAGAGGGCTGCTCCTGCTCCTGAGTTTAGACCTCCCAACGTGCTGGAGGTCTTAGAGGTTCCAGCCCAGGAGTTTCAAACTGGTTTCCACAGAGTTTCAGAGCCTCCTGGGGGCCCAAGGGTGGTGGGGGGTGGGAGGTGGAGGAAAAGAAGGGCTCAGGGCCCTTCTCTCCTGTGTCACCTGCAGCCAGCTTCCTTTGACCCCTTTGCATGGAAGCTCACAACATTTCGCTGCGTAAAGTGTTTTGCTGCCAGTAAATTGAAAGAAAGGGAGGAAAGGAGGGAAAGAGACAAAGAGAAAAATAGAAAAGAAGAAAACTGCTGGGCTCATTGTCCACATCATGCAGCCAGAGCCCTAGCTTTGGATGGCGTTTTTTTCAGCCCCATGCCAATGCCTAGAACCTTCCTGGAATCTGAGAGTTGGCCAGGTCAGAGGAACCTCGTCTGTCTCCCACCAGTTTGGGGTCCTTTCCCTAAGCCTGTGCAAACGCACCCCTGCAGCCAGGCACACTCTGCCCCGTGACGCCCACAGCCTTATGGGTGTGCCAGCTCTGCCTCCCTATAGTTTTTCCCCTTGGACCAGCCTTTGCTGTGCCTGAATGAGCCCAGAACAAATGTCCCCCTTCTACAGAGCATTTCTTCATAAGGTCCCCAAGCCTGGCCAATGTCAGAGGCTCCTGGAGAGCTCTGGAAACCTACAGATTCCCAGCTTGCAGCCCAGGCCACTGACCAGCATCTCCACAGGTGGGCCTGGTGATGTATAGTTTTCAAACTTTCCCAGGGGATGCCATCAGTCAGGTTTCAAACCACTGAGCCACTCGTCTTAAACCTGGGTAGGATTTCTTTTTATTACTATTATTATTATTTTAACGTCCCTGATGGAGATACATCCATTTTGTGCTTGATCACCCCAAGCATGAAGCTGTCCTGTGATGACTTTTGCCCCAAAAGCCAAATTTGCTAATACCAATCCTGCATATAAAGTGCAATCAAGTATAACCTCAAAAATTCAAGTTTTCAAGTCCTTAGTGAGAACACCTGAGCTTTGGGTATTCTCCTGCTGGGGAAGCTGGGGAGCCAGATCCCAGCTATGCTTCTGCACATCTGCCTCATTGCACAACAGGTCCGAATGTGTGTCTCAGTGAAAGTGCAAATGGCTGGTACCTTGGCCTTTGGGGGTCACCCAGTGAAAATATTAAGTTTGAGCGTGCAGAGGTCACTCAGCAATGATAAACTGAAAATATCAAATCTGAGTAGAGTAGACCTAGTATATGCAAATATTAAAATATTATGTAGCTTCATGGATTTTAAATGTGCACCTTTGACTCTGAGAGGCCCCATCGGTATTGCTTTTTTACTGTGCCGCAGCCTTAAACAGGGCATGCTCAGGGGACTGGTACACAAGCAAGTCACTTAGCTCATACCGGCAAGGATGGCCTCCCTGCGACGTGTTCCGGCAGTGAGGGACGCTGGGGTTCTCTGAGTTCGGGCCTCAGTCTCCTTCCTGAGAACCAGAAGGGCTGTGGCTGGCCCAGGGCCCTGCCCATCCCCCACCCCACTCCCTTGCCCTCCCCATTCCTGGTCACAACCTCACCCTCAGTGCCCGGGGTCCCCTCCTTTCCTAGGTTCAGCTCCCACTGAGGCTGCCTTCCTTTCCTGCCCCCACCCCCTGGACTCAGTGGGAATCACAGCCTAATTCCCCACCTCACCTCCCCCAGCCCTGTCGAGGCCTACTCTGCCTTCTCAGCCCGGAGGCCCCCACCTCAGAATACCACTCAGCGTGTGAGCTGGGCCCTACCAATACCGCTTTGCAAGTGCCTCTGGGCTTCCAGGAAGCTCCTTGGTCCATTCTTTGACCACCGCCTCTCATATCCCTCTCAGTGGTCATTTCGAGCCATCTATTTTCTCCTTAAGTCCCTCCCCAAAGTACTTCTTCGGTCTCACAGATGACCTTGCCTTTTTCTGCCCACTGAGAAAAGAGAGGCTCTCCAGTGGGGCTCCCTCAACTTCCTGAGTTCCATCTTCCTCTCCAAGAAGGTTCCATCTCCTCAGGAACCGTCCTATGTCCATTCTCTCTCCCCCACGTCTCCACCGTTTCTCTTTCTGTGTTTCTTTTCCTCAATCTAAAAACAGAAGTTCAAGGGTAAAAATAAATAATGAAAAACAAAACAAAAATACATTCCCCCACATTGCCGCAAAATATCTTTAGTTCGCCTAACAAAATTCATAATCATTCCCTGCTTTTAATTTTAGTTCAAATTCAAATTTCCCTAATAATTGTTCCCAGAATGCCTTTTATTGCTGTCTTTTTTTCAAATCAGGATCCGATGAAGGATCAAGTGTTTACTCTGTTTCCTGTGTCTCTTAAATCTCCTGATCTGGAACAGGTTGCCAACTTCTTGTCTTCTCCCCTCTTAATTTTTTTCATGACATTGAACTTCACAACAGGAGGTATAAAATGTCTGGTGTCTCACTTTTTATTGTTATTATTATTAGAGAAGTTGTAGGTTTACAGTAAAATCATGGATAAAATGGAGAGTTCCCATCTACCACCTGTACTATGTAGGGTTCGCAGGGCTGCGGAATGGACAGGAAATACACACACACACACACACACACACACATATATATATATAATGTAAGTATTATGAGATTTTTAAAAGAGGAATAGGCTCGTGCGACTGTGGGGACGTGCAGGTCCACATTCCGTAGTGCAGGCCGCAAGCTGGGAACTCCAGGGGAGGTTTCTGATGAATACCCTAGGAGCAGGTGGCTGGAGAAGTGGAGATGGAAATCTCCCTTTTCTTCTGGGTTCCACTGATGTGCAGCTTCTGGCTAATCCCTCTGTGGCTTTCTCTCTCCATCTGTCTGAGTTTCACTCTGCTAAAGGACTCCAGGAATAGGATTAAGACCCATCCTGGGGGAAACGAATGTGGCCCAAGCGATTGGGCTCCCGCCTACCATATAGGAGGTCCAGGGTTCGATTCCCGGAGCCTCTTGGTGAAAAGCAAGCTGGCCTGCACGGCGAGCTGACCTGAGCGGAGAGCTGGTGGCCCGCGCGGAGAGCTGGCCCATGAGGACAGCTGGCGCAGCAAGATGAAAAGACAATGAGAGATGCAGCAGATCAGTGAGCTGAGGTGGCACAAGAGATTGAGCAGCCTCTCTCCACTCCTGGAGGTCTCCGGATCGGTTCCTGGTGCTGCCTAAGGAGAAAATAAGCAGGCACAGAGAGCAGACAGTGAGCTCAAAACAATGAGGTGGCGGTGGGGGGCAGGGAATAAATAACTAAAACTTTAAAAAAGACCCATCCTGGGCCACACCTTAACTGAAGTAGCCTCATCAAAAAGTCCTGCTTACAATAGGTTCACAGCCACAGGAGTGGATTAAGTTTAAGAACATGTTTTTCTGGGGTACATACAGCTCCAAACCACCACAGCACCCTCTTAGGAACACCTTGCATTAGTGTGGGACATTTGCTACAATTCGTGAAAGAACATTTTTATAATGGTACTGTTAAGTACCGTCCGTCCATCGTTTACAATAGGGTTTCGCTGTGTTGTACATTTTTCTTTTTTATTAATTTTTATTCTAGTAACATATATACAACCCCAAATTTCCACTTTTTTCATTTAAAAATCTTATGAAAGTATATCCTACATACATGAACATGCATAAACAATAAGTGTACATGAAAAGTTACGCACTTACAAAACAAACATGCATAACATCCTACAGGGCTCTCCTACACCCCACCCCCAGCACCTTGTGCTATTGTGAAACATTTGTTACAAACGATGAAATAGCATTGTCACAATATGGCTGAGTATAGCCCGCATCTTACATTTGGTGTCTGTTCCACTAACCCACCCGATTATTAACACTCTGGATTAGTATTAACATTCATGAGAGAATGTTCTCACATCTGTCCTGTTAACCACAGTCCACCCACCACCACTGGAGTCCCTGAGTTATACAGCCCCAAGCTCTGTGCAATCCATTCAAAGGGTACACTCAGTGGCTCTCGTTTTCATCACAGAGTTGTGCTGTCATCACCTCAGTCCATTTTAGAACATTTTCATTACTCCACAAGGAAAAATCCCATACCCCCTTATACCTCCCTATTATTGTCCCTTAGAATTGATGTAATATCTTCTTTGCCATTGCTGCAAAAATATTACAATATAACTGTTAACTCTTGTCCATAAGTTACATTAGGTGTCTTCCCATGTATCACCATATTCTTAATACATTGTAAAGGAAGAACATTCTTATATTTATACTATTACCCACAATCTTCATCTACCACCAAAGCCACTAAGTTCTACATTCCCTAGGTGATCTCTAGCTTCCTTTCAAATGACATTTACGTCCACAGACTACCCCTTTCAGCCATAATCACGTTTATAAATCAGCAGTGTTAGTTATACTCACCACACTTTTAACCGTGCTAAGTTTGATCCAAGGTTAGGGCAGTGACAGCCAGCTCTCTCCACTGTAAAACTACCTTTTTAACTTTGCAATTAGTAGAAATCGATAGAAACCATGCAAATAACCAGTACCCCACCCGCCTTTCACCTGTTGTTTTAGTTCCCCATGGCATTGCTCACTGTTGATTGCACTCTCTTCCATGACTTCTATGGCCCTGTCACCCCTGGCTCTTTCTTCTTAGTTTCTGGGGAAATTAAATAATGCCTCCCCCCGCCCCAAGGACGTCCACATCCTAAGCCTGGAACCTGTGAATGTCGCCATTTATGACAAAAGGGACTTTGCAGATATGATCAAGTTAAGGCTCTCGAGATGAGGAGAAGACCCTGGGTTACCTGGTGGGTGATTATAAGAGGGACACAGGAGGAGCCAGAGTCCACCAGAAGGTGATGTGACGATGGAAGCAGAGGACCAGAAAGAAAGAAATGTGAAGACGCACACAGCTTTGAAGATGGAGGAAGGGGCTAACGCATGTGGGTGGCCTCTGGAAACTGGGAAAGGGCAAGGAAATGGATTCTCCCTTGGGATCTCCACGTGGAAATCAATCCTCCAGACCCCTTTTAGATCTCCGACCTCCAGGACTTTAAGAGAATCAGTCTCCCTTGTTTTAGGCCACTAAGTTTGCGGTAACTTATTACAGCAGCTGTAGGAAACTCATACAGTCTCCTTCGATGGTTCTCTTCCTCTACGTGCCCCTGGGACATCTGTGGTTTCCAGGGTTCCGTGCTTACCCTCTTCTCGCTCTATGAGCTCTCCCTGGACGATTCCATCAACTCCTGTGGTTTTAACAGTCAGGAATGCAGAAATCAGCACTGTGGGACAAAAGTGGGGTGGAAGAAGGGTCTATGAAGATCAGAAGCACAAGGCCAGTGAAACGGCACCAGCAGATGACAAGGATCACAGAGTGAAGGCAGCTGGGCCCCCCTTGGCCTCGGCTTCCTGAATGCAGACCTTGGAGCCCTTTGCCAGCAAGTGGGGCTGCTCAGAGACAGGAGCCACGACCATCTCAGGAGCAGCAGGTGGGGTTTTCCCAGGAATCCTTAAAACCACAGCCAGTTTTGCAAAGAATCTTTTTTTTTTTAGGAGGTACTGGGGATTGAACTCGAGACCACATACATGGGAAGCAGGCGCCTGCTCCCTAAGAATCTTTTTTAATGTAATTTTTTTTTTATTAGAGCAGTTGTAGGTTTACAGTTAAATCATGCAGAAAATACAATTCCCATTTATCTGCCTCCCCCATTATTTTTTTTTTTTAAGATTTATTTATTTACTTTTATCCATTTTTACACACACACCCTCCTTTTTGCTTTTTTTGTGTCCATTTGCTGGGCAATTCTGTGTGTCCATTTCCTGCCCTCTCTTCTCATCCATCTCCTCCCGTCTTCACCGGGATTTGAGCCTGGGAACCTCCAATGTGGGAGAGAGGCATCCTACCATCTGCGCCATCTTAGTTCCTGGTTTTTTGGCGCGTCTCGTCTTGGCTCTCCCTTGCGTCACTCTCCTGTTCTGTCATCATCTTGCTGAGTGGCTCGGCAGGGCCTGCCGGTGCACCCATGCACGGGGCCTGTGCCTCCCCCATGATTAACACTTTGCATTAGTGTAGTACCTTTGTTACAACTGGTGGGAGAATATTATTGTAATTACACTATTAACTATAGTGTATATTTTACATTAGAGTTCACTGTTTTTATAGAGTATGGGTTTTTTTTTTTTATTATTATTCTAGTAACATATATACAACTTAAAATTTCCCCTTTTAGCCACGTTCAAACATATAATTCAGTGCTGTTAATTGTGTCCACAGTCTTGTACTACCATCACCACCATCCATTTCCAAATATTTTCCATCACCCCAAATAGAAATTCTGTACCTATTAAGCATTAACTCCCCATTTTCTCTCCCCACCCCAGCTCCTACTCCTGTATTCTAGTTTCTGACTCTATAAATTTGCTTATTCTAATTTTTTCATCAATGAGATCATACAGTATTTGTCCTTTTGTGTCTGGTTTGTTTCACTCAACATGATGTCTTCAAGGTTCATCCATGTTGCCACAATCAGAACTTCATTCCTATTTACAGCTGAGTAATGTTACACTGTATGAATATTCCACATTTTGTTTATCCGTTCAACAGTTGATGGACAATTGGCTCACTTCCACCTTTTGGCAACTGTGAATAATGCCACTATGAACATCTGTGTGCAAATAGCTGTTTGATTCCATGTTTTCCATTCTTTTGGGAGTATATAACTAGAAGTGGGATTGCTGGGTCATGTGATAATTCTATGCTTAGCTTTCTGAAGAACCACCAAACAGTGTTCCACAGTGGCTGCACTATTTTACATTCCTACCAACAGTGAATAAGTGTTTCTAGTTCTCCACATTCTCTCCAACCCTTGTTATTTTCCTTTTTTGTTGTTACAATAGCCATTCTAGTGGATGTGAAATGGTATTTCATTGTGGTTTTGATTTGCATTTCCCTAATGGCTAATGATGTGGAGCGTGTTTTCATGTTATTTTGGGCCTTTTGTGTATCTTCTTTGGAGAAATGTCTATTCAAGTCTTTTGTCGATTTTTCAATTGGGATCTTTGTCTTTTTGTTGTTGGATTGTAGGATTTCCTTCTATATCCTGGAAATGAAACCCTTATCAGATATGTGATTTCCAAATATTTTTTCCCATTCTGTAGGCTGTCTTTTTACTTTCATGATAAAGACCTTTGATGTACTAAAGTTTTTTATTTTGATGAGGTCCTATTCATCTATTTTTGTTGTTGTTTTTGCTTATGCTTTGGATGTAAAATGTATGAAACTATTGCCTAACACAAAGTCCTAAAAAATCATGCTTCACCATGGTTTCTTCTAGAGGGTTCATAATTTTGGCTCTTATATTTAGATCTTTGCTCCATTTTGAGTTGGTTTTTGTATATGGTGTGAGGTAGGGGTCCCCCTTCATTTTTTTGCATACGGATGTCAAATTTTCCCAGCACCATTTTGGACTTGACACCTGTATTAGTCAGCCAAAAGGGGTGCCAAGGCAAAATACCAGAAATTAGTTGGTTTTTATAAAGGGTATTTATTTGGGGTAAAAGTCCACAGTTACCAGACCATAAAGCATAAGTTTCTTCCCTCACCAAAGTCCATTGCCATGTGTTGGAGCAAAACAGCTGCCAACTTTTGCCAGGGTTCAGGCTTCTTGGGTTCCTCTCTTCCTGAGGCTCCATTTCTCTCTGGGCTCAGTTCCTCTGTTTCCTCCACAAGGTCAGCTGTAGACTATGAGGCTCTCTAGGCTTTTCCTCTCTCCACAAGGCCAGCTGTGAACTTTCAGGTGAATGGCTCGTTTCTTTTCCTGGGGCCTTTTCTCCTTTCTCATCAGAACTCCAACATCAAAACTGCTCCAACTCTGTCCTTTGCAATGTCTTTTTATCTTTGATTCCCCACCCACCAAGGGGTGGGGCTCAACGCCCTACTGACATGGCCCAGTCAATGCCCTAATCATAACCTAATCACGCCCAGATGAACAGATCAGTTTACAAGCATAATCCAATATCTATTTTTGGAATTCATAACTATGTGAAACTGCCAAACTGCTACAACACCCTTGTCAAAAATCAGCTGGCATAGATGTGTTTATTTCTGAACTCTCAATTTGGTTCCATTGGTCTATATGTCTGTTCTTGTGCCCATATCATGCTGGGTTTTTTTTTTTTCTTTTAAAGATTTATTTTATTTATTGCCCCAACCCCTCACTGTTTGCACTTGCTGTGTCTGTTCATCTTGTTTGTTTCTTGAGGAGGCACCAGGAACCGAACCTGGAACCACCAATGTGGGAGGGAGATACCTAATCACTTAAACCACCTCTGTTCCCTGCTGTGTTGTGTCTCTTGTTTTGTTTTTCCTCTTGTGTCTCTTGTTACGTCATCTTGTTGTGTCAGCTTGCCATGCCTGCCCGTCATGCCAGTTCACTGTCTTCTTTAGGAGGCACTGGGAACCAAACCACGGACCTCCCATGTCGTAGGCGGAAGCCCAATCGCTTGAGCCACATCTGCTTCCCACCATGCTGTTTTGATTACTGTGGCTTTGTAATAAGTTTTAAAATCAGGAAATGTGAGCCCTCCAACTTTGTTCTTTGGCTATTTGGGGCCCTTTGCAATTCCATATGAATTTGATGACTGGCTTTTCCATTTTTGCAAAAGAAGGCTGTTGGAATTTTGACTGGGGTTGTGTTGAAGCTGAATAGTGCTTTGAGTAAACTTGACATCTTAACAATATTTAGTCTTCCACTCCGTGAACATGGAATCCCCTTCCATTTATTTAGGTCTTCTTTGATTTCTTTTAGCAATGTTTTGTGGTCTTCTGTGTATAAGTCCTTTACAGCCTTGGTTGGATTTATTCCCAGGTGTTTGATTCTTTTAGCTGCTATTGTAAATGGAATTTTTTCTTCATTTCCTCTAGATTGTTCATTACTAATGTATAGAAACACTATTGATTTTTGCATGTTGCTCTTGTACCTGCCACTTTGCTGAATTCCTTTATTAGCTTTATTTCCTTCAGAATTTTCCTTCTATAGGATCATGTCATCTGCAAATAGGGAAAGTTTCATTTCTTCCTTTCCAATTTGGCAGCATTTTATTTCTTTTACTTGCCTAACTGCTCTGGCTAGAACTTCCAGAATAAGGTTGAATAACAGTGGTGACAGTGGGCATCCTTGTCTTGTTCCTGATCTTAGAAGGAAGCTTTCAGTCTTTCACCATTGAGTATGATGTTAGCGTTGGGTTTTTCATATGTGCCGTACATCATGTTGAGGAAGTTCTTTTTGATTCCTTGTTTTCTAAGTGTTTTTATCAGGAAGAGGTGCTGGATTTTGTAAAATGCCTTTTCTGCATCAATTGAAATGATCACGTAGTTTTCCTTCATTCTGTTAATGTGGTGTATTAAATAATTGATTTTCTTAAGTTGAACTACTCTTGCATCCCTGGGACAATTTGTTGCACACTGTTCACTTTAATATTTTAAAGTGTTCTTCCTGAGATTTAGTACCTGAGCTGTCTGTCCTTAAGTTTGTATCCAGGTAGTGATATGACAAAGATGTCCTTGATTTCCAGGAGCTAGCAAAAACAAACAAAGAAAAGAAAAAGGCACCTCTCATAGTCTTTGCAAATTTTTGGCTTGTGGCCTCCTTCAGAGCTTAGCCCTCCTACCCAGAAGTCAGCCTGGGGAGAATGCAAAGTGCAGGGTCCTCTTTTTCTTATCTGAGCTTGAATAGAGCCTGCTTCTTTTCCTGCACTTATGCTTGCTCATGGCCTTAGGAAGTCTCCATTTATAAGAATTGGTATGTTATGCCCTCTCTACTCCTTTTCACCCTCTCCTGTGTGCTATATTTTATGACTTAATGCAGGTAATCCTTTGCCCCAGGTCACTTCAACTTAATTATTTCTTACACTCTTTTGCTGTCTGCAAGGTGCTTCTGCCTGCAGGGCAAGTTCTAGGAGAATGAACCTAAGACAAGTTTCCTGGTTCAGTCTTTTGGCTTGCCACCCAATAGATCAGCACCTACAGACAGGCAACCCCATGTGTACATAGGGGTTATTCTGCCCCCTCCAGAACAGGGCCATGAACCTACAACGGGAGTGTGAGCTGACTCCATACTGTGCTGGGGAGGGGTTGGGGAAGGGGCCCATGAAACTTGCTATACTTTTCAAGTTGCATTTTCTTGATTCAGCACTTGCCCTGAAATTGCAACCCTTTAACCATTTTCTGGAGTTCTGAGGAAGATGGCTTTGTCAGTTTTTCTGCCTGCTCAAAGATTCTTTTGGGGGGAAAGTACCCTGGAGCATCTTATACCACCATCTTGGTTGACTGGAAGTCTGCAAAGAATCTTGGAGGTGGGAAGGCATAATGTGAGTGGACAGGAGAGTATGCTCTAGGTCTAGGGAATTACTTAAGCCTCAGCTGGTCATCAGGAGATGTGCAGGACATGATCAAATCACAGAGGGATTGTTTCTCTGGCTGTAGTGAAAGCTGTTCTAAGTAAACAAGGTTGCAGTAAACAAGGGCAGTTGGGAGAAAGGGGCAACGAGGTAAAGTCACACCACTTAATTTTCAAGGTCTGCTGTCCAGCTAGGACTTGTCTTAGTGAAACAACGATGTGGTTCCCATTTCTCCATATGTAGGTTAGCAGAGGGAAAATGGCCCACAGACTAGAGCCGTGAGACAGTGGGGAGGGAGTGGGGGGTGGAGGATATTATGGCTAGGCTCAGTATTTTTAGTTATAGTTCCATTGTTGATGGCAGGAAGCTGTTTGGCTCAGAATACGTGTCTGTAGAAGAGGAAAAGGCTACTTCTGCTTGGAGACACTTGGCTGGTGCTAAAGTGAAGGCAACCAGCTCAGCTTCCATTTTCCAGACCACTGGAGGGCTGTTTTTGCAATGTCAATATTTGGAGATTGCTTTCAGGCCTTTAGTGACCCTCAGTTTTCACACAATTGTAGCTCTTTCCTGTCCATACCTCAGGGTTGGTGATCTGCTCCTGCAAGCTTGGCTTCCTTTGTTGCATCTAAAGAGCCGAAACTTTGATCTTGAGCCAAAACTTTGATTTTGAAAGGGTGGCCCTAGCAGGGCCTGTGGCCTTTGATGTGTAACGGGTTCAGAATCTTTAGTTGGTTGCTATGGAGACCTTCCTCACCAACGCCATATCTTAAAAAAAAAATCAAAACAAAACATCTTTAGTCTTTCACAATCTTGAGCATTAGCAACTAGGATTTTAATAAAAGCCGTCTGTAAAGTGTGAATTAGCTATGGTAGAGGTGAAGTAGACCAGAAGGAATTTAAATAAACAGTCATAAGTCACCCAGGTAAGAGGGCCCAGTAAACTCCTGGAGTGTTGACAGTAAGCCAAAAACACACTGGTTAGGGGGACAAAGGGGGTTGCAGAGTGCTGGCTGTCCCAAGCCTGTGAGACTGGGGCTCTTACTACCCCCATTTTACAGATGGGGCAACTGAGGCACAGGGAACTTAAGTAACTACCCCAGATCACCCTACAAATGCCTGGAGGAGCTGGGACTCAAACCCAGAGTCTGGCTTCAGATCCCCTCACATAACCTGCACTGCCTCATCTGAGAGGGATGGAGACCTTTTTCACCGAAAACCTTGGAGCCCCAACCCCACCTCAGCCAGGTCCCGACACATTTCCCAGAAGCCCCTCCACAGTGGGCATGGCCCCTTAAATAAGGTCCCCAGGAAGTGACTCTAGTTGACCCTCTGAACCACGATCACCAAAGTTTCCACGTGGACCCTGTCGTGTTGGCCCCTGGAGACTCAGGAGCAGCTTGGGGTGGGCTCTCTAAGAGCTGCCCCCACAGGGACCCCCAGGCCAACACTCACTGACAGATGGTCTAACTGGATGGTGTGTCTCGGCGTCCAGACCTTCTCACGTCCCGTCAAAGGCCATCAAGCCCAGGCTTCCTAAAGGTTCTCCAAGGTCCTGGCACCAAAAGGGCGCTTATTTTATGAGCCAGCCTTGTTGTGCCCCATGTGGATGGGGCGTTCAGGACTGGCGTTGTGTGCAGTCTCAAGACAGAATAATGGAGAATATATTTTAGGTCTAATCTTTTTAGAATTGTTCGGGGCTACTAAATTTATAACATTAAACAAAATCACCTCTCAGAATTGTATTTAATTTTTAGTAATTTAACTCCATTTAGGCCACGATTCTTGCTTCTCCGCGGGCTCAGTTGAACTCGTCTACTGAGTCTTGCAAATGTGCCGCATGGTGGCGGCAGAAGGAATCGAGCCGCCGGGAATGCCCAGACCGCGCGAAAATATCGAGCTTTTCTAATTTACTCGATATTTTAACAATAAAAATAGCCATTACATTTTTTAGCTTCAGATTTGTCCTTGTTTCCCAGAATTCATTCCGGGGGGGTGCGACACGCTTTGGCACTGGCCTTCGCGCGGATTCAGTTTTGACAGCCTTTCAGCCCCAGGTTGGGGCTCGGCTCTCAGCATAAGGGATAGCAGGAGCTCAAGGGGGCCCCTTCACTTCCACCCTTTCTGTCTTCACCCCAGCAGGGAAGGGCTGAGAAGGGCCATGGTTTCCAGTCCTGTTGTGTAGACAGGAGAGGTGAGCAGGGATTTGGGACTCAGCTCTCCCGAGGGTGCCCTGGGAGGTAGACCAGAGCCAGGCCCGGGATGTGGGTCCCGTGACTTTATAGGGGTGGGTGGGTGGGGTGGGTCACGGTGACTGGAGCCCTGAAGGAGAGGAGAGCAGCAGGTCACCTCTCACGTGTTTTCCCTTCTCTCCTCTCTGACAGTTTGTGAAGTTTGCCAACATCGAGGAGGACACCCCGTCCTACCATCGCAGCTACGATTTCTTTGTGTCCCGCTTCAGTGAAATGTGCCACTCCAGCCACGATGACCTGGAAATCAAGACGAAGTGAGTCAGGGAGGTGAGGGGGACAGCTCGGCTGATGACAGGAGCGTCGATGGGCCTGATAGAGTTTGCAGTCTGGGGTTGCTTGCCTGATTTCATTGCATTTACCTCTGCTCTGATGTTGCTGGGGAGAAAGCCCCATGAGGCTGTGGGAGCAGAGCACCTGGCTGGACGCAGGTGGGGGAAGACACCTGGCTGGATGCAGGTGGGGAAAGAGCAC
>JAKSZT010054568.1:872161-889324 GCA_026826555.1 Tolypeutes matacus | reverse complement strand
TGGCTGGACGCAGGTGGGGAAAGAGCACCTGGCTGGACGCAGGTGGGCCAGCAGCACGTGCTTTCTAATGGAAAAACCTCTTAGGCCAGAACACAGGCTAGACTTCAGATGATGACCCTTTAGTCCAACGTGAGAGCCAGTGACAGAAAACAAGAGGCACACACACCCACATCTGCACACTCTCCTGTGTTCAGAAGTACATGCATTTTTACACCCCAGAAACACACCCACTCACCATTGTCCATCAAAAATATGCACCCAGTCCAATAAAAAACCAAAGTCCTTACCCCGCTAATAGACCCGCTGCCCCCCAGCCTCAGCCCTTCTCTTCCCGAGCTGGCTCCCCTCCAGCCAACTTGCCCCCTTGTGCTCCTAGAACCCACCAGCGGCACTCCTGCCCCAGGGCTCGTGCACAGCCTGTCCCTGTGCCCACACTGCTTCCTCCCAGGGATCTGCCGAGCTCTCTCCCTCACCTCCCTTAAGCCTCTGCTCAGATGTCCCCTTGCCATTGAAGTCTTGTTCTGACCTCCCCCTTCTCCGTCTCCCTGCTGTTTCTTTTTTCCATAGCATTCATCCCCTTCAAAGATGTTTTATAATCTACTTTTTATGTTTTCTATCCATCGTGTCTCTCCCACACTAGAATGTACACTATGTGAGGGCGGGAATCATTTCTTCCTTCATCAATGCATCCCGAGTGCTAAAACTATGCCTGGAGAGCAGGAGGCAATCAGTAAATATTTGTTGAGTAAAGGAATGCTTTCAGATGCACATCTTAAATTACAGAATACACTTTCATATGCACACACTCGAACTTATAAAAATAGTTAACTCATAGAAATACTACCCTGCCTAGAATTAAAATCACAAAGTTTACATAAATATAGGCTTACACAGATACATGAAGCAAGGCACACAAAGTCAGATGGCCGAGTCAGTAACTGGGTGTTTTGTTTTGTTTTGTTTTGTTTCTTTGTATACCTTTTTTTTTTTTTAATTTATTTTTTATTGTGGGTAGAAATCAAAATTTTCACAATACATACCAATATTTTTAAAATAATATATAAATATATATGTATATATGTGCATTTGCTTACAAAAATATTATATATATATATATATGTTTGTTTTTTTTTAAGAGGTGCTTAGATTACCTAGATATTACACAGAAATTACAGGGATTCCCATGTTCCCCACCTCCCACACCTCCCACAACATCCCACACAAACATCCTTCATCAGTGCGGCATATCATCCGCAAGGGATATACACATCCTGGGGCCTTGCCACCAAGCATGGACCACAGTTCACATCGTAGACCACACTCTCTCCCACACAGTCCTGCATGGTATATGGTGATGTAAAATGGCCTACATCTGTCACTGAAACGCCACTCAGGACAACCCCAAGTCCCGAAAAAGCCCCTGTATTTCAACTGCACATCCCCTCCCTGCCCCGAAAGTGTCCAGTGGCCACTGGCTCCACCTCACTGTTATAATTTCTTCCATTGCTAGAATCACCATATGTGAACAAGAGAATACCATCAAGTCCACTCTAGTCCATAGTTCTTCCCCCAATCCTGAGGGGACTGGGATGGTGATGTCCACTCCACCTCCAAGTGAGAGGGGGCTTATAGCCCATGGATACGGTGGATGGGATGATCCTGCCTGTAGATGCAGGCCCTCTCCATTCCCTGGGATGGCCGTTGCCCATCGTTGTCTCCTCGCCAGGTGACTTGGATGAGTCCATTGAGCTGTAGGGTAGGAGTTGCAGCTCCACTGAGATTCCATGCACACCTGGCACATAGGTAGGCCAGAGGCTCCAGTCTCTGGAAGTATACCTAAGAAACTCCAGCATCACATATAGGTTTGAATAGAAGGGACTAATGAACCATGTACAGGGAGGACTTATTTGAATCCAATTCTGTCACTCTCAGGAGCACAGATTCCAAAGTAGAGCCCACTGATAAGGCGTCAGTCTCTGGGGCTATCCCCCCTTATATAGGACCTGGGTGTCTCCAATGTTTGTGCCAAGCATTGTCCTTGGAACTATATGTCCTGCCTAGGACGAGTGTTGTCAACTTGGTGAGGCTACAGGAAAGGAGAGAGCATGTTGAAAGGAGGAGGAGGAGGAGAGAGAAAGGCTGCGCTTGCTGTAGCAATCGGAGTCGTGATCAGGCGGACACGCCAGCGGTTTGAGGGGTTTGTCCCTGACTCCTGCCTTCATCCCATCAGTGGCTCCGAGCGGGGCCCAAGGGGCCGAGTTATGTGGAATAGCAGTCAGGGAGCCATGTGCCCCTCACAGCAAGCCTCCTCCACAGCTGGAGGTCTGGGTTGGATGGACAGGAAGTGGGTGGGCTCCAGACTCTCCCTCCACCCCAGGGCGCCAGTGCCTGGTGCTTCCAAGGCTGCAGAATGACCCTGGGCGCACCCCAGGGCTCCTGCACGCCAGGCTCCCCGCTTACAGTTTCCCCTCTTGGACCAGGCCTGGACCACCCGGGGCCAGGGCTCCCCAGTGGTGGCGAAAGGAGGCAGGCGCCCCCTGCCCTCTTCCCGGCCTTGGCTCTGGGAGCAGCCACCGCACCCCAGACTCGGTAGGAAGAGAGGGCGGGGCGGCAGCCAGAAGCAGGTGTAGGTGTAAGGTGGCAGCCAGGTGTGCCTGTCGCCGGTGCTGGCCGCTTGGGCAGAGCCATGCTGTCAGCAGGGAGCAGGCAGGGCTCCCTGTTTAGTGGGAGGTGCAGATGCGCAGCACGCGGGGTCAGGTTGCTGAGATTTGCCCCCAGAGACCGGAGCGTGCCCTCCGGGAGACAAGACCTGTGGCTGCCAGGGCTTTCCCGGCATCCTCTTTTCGCCTCTCTTCTTCATAAGCTCCCACTACCTGCTGCTTCCTGACTCCACCTGCTGCCTGTTCCCAGGTTTTTCAGAGGCTGAGGTCCCAGCTCTGGTGGACGTGCTGGCTTATAGGAACCCAGAAAACGCTCCCCCCCTCCAAGGTCTCAGAAATAGGGGCGCATGGGCTGCGATTTCTCAGGGCCGGGGAGGGGGGGGTCCCCTGTACATGGGCAGACCCCACTGAGCCCATGAAAAGCAGTAAGACTTGTCCTTTCCCCCAAACCTGATCTGTCCAAACTTATTCTGAAAAGGTCAGCAGCTGTGGGTTGTACATCATGGATGTAATGTGGACATACGGAAATGGGATTCTGTGCAGCCGAGGGAGTGCAAGGTCATTAGAAAGGAGAAGGGAAATCAACCCCTTCACGTGGACCTGGGCTCGCCAGCCAGGCTCTCTAGGGTGGGGCACACGAGTGAGGCACATTTAGGATGCATTTCTAAGGTGCATGTGGGGGCCCCTTATAACCTGGAGCCAAGAAGAGTGCATGGAATGGCACTGCAGCCACTTCCTTCGCACATCCAGACCCATCCAGCTTGAGGTCTTGAGCAGGGGTCAGGGTCAGAGGGGCCAGGAGTCTCCCCAGGGGAGCGGTGCCCGCTGCCCGCAGCCCTAACTCATCCTGGCTCCCGGCAACTCTAGTTACGACCAGTAGGTCCCAGGGTGGTGACTTAAAACTGCAGCTGAAAATACAAAAGGCAACTAAACATGTGGGGGAAACTGCTCAGCTTCAGTGCTAATCAAAAGGATGCAAATTGAAATCGCTGCACAAATGGGGGTTTTTCTGAGCCATAAAATTAGAAAAGATGTTTAAAACAAGGTCCCCAGTGCGTTCTCCTGCAGAGTGCGTGTTGGGGGTGGGGAGAGCAATTTGGCAGTATTGGGAACCTTTGACTTCTTCCCTTTTGATTTAGTCACCCCACTCATGGTGATGATTTGAAATGTACACAAGCATGCCAATCACTGCATTGCATTAAATCAGAAACAACTTCAATCACCAGTTTAGTAAATTCTTATGATCGTCTATCACACAACTATTCAACATATTTACAAAGTGTTACGAAGAGTTAACGATACGGGAAACTGCTTGTAATGTAACATTATGTGAAAAAATCCAATACAAATTAGATCCACGATAGGGTCTTAATTCTGTTAAATTTTATGCCGTGAAGAAAGGAAAGACAGCAAAGTGTGTTGTCTTTGAACGGTGGCAGTAGGGGGAAATTTTCTCTTCTTTATATACTACAATTAGCATGTATTATTTTACAATCAGAAAAAAATTCAAGTTGGATTTGAAAAAAAGAAACTCCAGTCTCAAGTGAGTGGGGACCAGAGGTGTGCAAAAGGGGCCCCTCTGTGCTAGCTCCCAGCCGAGAGGCCTTGGTGCCCAGAGAGCCTGGGAAGCCGGTGCCTCTCCCTCCAGGTCTAACCCCCGCCCGGCCCTGTAAGCTGCCTGCAGCCCTGTGTTCCACCTCATCACCTCTCAGCAGTGCTCTGAGGGCTTCTATCTTGGCCCCAAGCTGGAACAAATCTGGTGAGAGCTACAGAAGGGAGCGTGGGGCCTCCAGCACCCTCAGGGATAAAGCCAGGACTGTCCCAGGGCAAGGGGGGCAGCCTGGGAGGCTCCTCAGGGGCCAGAAGCCTCGGCTTCCTGGGCTCTTGTTGCCAGTGCAAGAAAGAGGCAGCCAGGAGGTCCAGGTGAAAAGTGGACGCTCCCGTCTGCCTTTGGATGAATGCACCCCTCCTCCCGGAACCGTGGGCAGAAGCCGACCTCTCAGGGCTCGAGAGGGCTTCACGGCCCCCTCTTGCCCTTTGCCTTTCAGAATCCGAATGTCGGGCATCAAAGGTCTGCAGGGAGTGGTGCGGAAGACGGTGAACGACGAATTGCAGGCCAATATCTGGGACCCGCAGCACATGGACAAGATTGTCCCGTCGCTGCTTTTCAATCTGCAGCATGTAGAGGAGGCAGAGAGGTGAGCGGGCGAGGGCCTGGGCCTGGGCAGCGGACGTGACAAGGCCCTCCCTGGCTTCTTGGGAGCCACAGGGCTGGGGCTGGTGCCAGGGTGCAAGGCCAGGGATCTTGACTTTTGTAGTTTGTGCTGCGAGTCCAAAGCTGGCTCCCTAGGAGCCTTGGGTCTGGCCTTCTGCCCACGTGCTGCACCCCTTAGCGTCTGCATTAATGAAGAGAGGACAGTAACGGTGCTGGACTCCCAGGGGGCAAGTAGAGCACGGGGGACCCCAGCAAGCCAAGGAGGTTTTCAAATGCCTTTCATAGCTCCAATGGCCGAGGACTTTCCCTCTCTGGCCTTCCTTCCTTCCTCACTTCCTAATGGTATTTCAGCCCTTGAAAGGTGATTGCTTGACCCGCCAGCAGTGGCACCCACTCAAGAAGCTTCACACACGGTGGGTTTTTGAGTCTGTGCTGCTAGGGGAGTCTAAGGGTGCCCTCTGGTGGCCAGGCCTGGGGTAGGCCCTCACTGAGGCTCCCACTGTGTGGTCAGCCCAAGGTCCTCTGTCTTCTGCCCAGGCACCCCCGATTCGCACCCGAGCCCACCACCGTGCCTTTCTTTTTCCCCTCCTCCCCCTCCTCTCCCTCTTTCTCTTGCTTTCTCCTGCCTTTCCGCCTGCCTCCCTCTCTTCCTCTCCATCTCCTTTTCCTTCCCGAGGCTTCGGCACACGGACACACTCTGGTCTGTGCCTTGCCTCGCCCGTGGTGATCAGGAAACCTGCCTGCAGAGGCACACAGGCCTCCCCTTAGGGGAGTCCAGAGAGGGACCTTTGTCCCTTCTCCCCAGTCTTCTTCCGCCCCAAGCTCCTTTACCCCTTTGGGTAGCTGAAGGCCTCGCCTCCTCGCCTGCTCCCGAGCACAGCCTGCGTCCCGTCCTGCTCACCCCTCTGTCACCACTGGCGTGGGTAAGGCAGGGACGCCCAGGAGCACGCACAGCCTGTTCCCAACCGCGCATTCCATCCTTCCCCAGCCGGTCTCCCTCGCCCCTCCAAGCCCCAGAGAAGGAGAAGGAAAACCCGGCTGAGCTGGCAGAGAGGTGCCTTCGGGAACTGCTGGGGCGGGCTGCCTATGGCAACATCAAAAACGCCATCAAGCCTGTTCTCATGTGAGTGTCCCCCACGCAGCCCCTGCTCAGGGCGTCAGGTCCCCGCATCTCCCTGCCGACGTGGGGAGAAGGCATGGAGGAGCACTGCAGAGGGCCCAGGCCCGGCTCCACTGGCCGGCTGTGCCTGCGTTTCCTGGCTTCTCAACATAGAAGCGACCGCACGGTGGCCGAGGGCAGTTTGGGGGAGAGGAGTTGGTAGGGGACTATCTGAAGCTGAAGGAAGGTGCCTGGCTTCATTCCTTGGGTCCACAGCTGCAGACCCCGACCCTTGTCCTCCCTCCAACTCTGGGGCTCTGACTGCTCTGAGGTCCCTACTCAGCTGGGGCCCCGCTCCTGCCAAGCTACTCTCTGCACCCCAACACACCACTTCGTGTTTCACGGTCGCTTCCCCCCATTTTCTCCCCCACAGCCATCTGGATAACCACTCTCTTTGGGAACCCAAGGTGTTCGCCATCCGTTGTTTTAAAATCATCATGTACTCAATTCAGGTACGGTGGCTTCCGCTGTAGCCTGCCCCCCCCCCTGCCAGGGGCAGGTCTGGGAGCAGGACAGTGCCCTAAAGCAGACCTCTGACCTCCCCCGTTGCTCTTTGTGCCCTAAGCTCCCGGGTATCTATCCTAGCGGCAGAGACGGACCTGCTTGGTTTTACTTCCGATACAATACCAGACGCAAACCAATGCATTTATAAAATACAAGGCAAAAGAATGCATTGAAAAATGAAATGAAAAACTCATACAAAATACAGGCCCACTGGTCTCCTGCTCGGCTGCCGTGGCAATGAGAGATCACTCACTAAACCTGCACTCTCAGTTTCCGTCCTTTGGTCTTAAACTGGCACCAGCCCCGGGGGCCACACTTTGAGCAGCTCTGGCCCTGACAAGTGGGCAGGGATGACGATATTTTGAAATGGACATTTGACCCATTGGAAGTGAAAGGGGCCCCAGAAAGGCTGGGAACCCAGGTGACCTTGTTGCACTAAGGTGGGCAGGACTCAGGGGCCCGGCGGCCACCTCCAGTGACCAGGGACCTTGGCACCACCCCTTTTGTGTACGCCCGGCCTTCAAGACCCGGAGGGGGGTCCCCGCCCAGAGGCCTGTGGGCCTTGTGGGCTGCTGTTTGGGGACCAGCGCAGTCTTCCTCCCCCAGCCGCAGCACTCCCACCTGGTTATCCAGCAGCTCCTGAGCCATCTGGACGCCAACAGCCGCAGCGCGGCCACGGTGCGCGCCGGCATCGTGGAGGTCCTGTCCGAAGCCGCCGTCATCGCCGCCACCGGCTCTGTGGGTAAGGGGGTCCTGAGGAGCCTCGGGGGGCGACCGGCCCTGCCCGGAGCTGCCTCCCCTTTCCGAGGAGGGCGGGGGCCCGCCGGGGGTGGGGGGCCCGCTGGGGGTGGGGGGCCCGCCGGGGGTGGGGGCGCCCGGCTGGGGGTGGAGGGCCCGCTGGGGGTGGGGCGCCCGGCTGGGGGTTGGGGGCCCGCTGGGGGTGGGGGGCCCGCTGGGGGTGGGGCGCCCGGCTGGGGGTGGGGGGCCCGGCTGGGCAGCGGCCGCGGGCGAGGGGCCAGCCGCGGTGTCCCTGTCCCGCCGCGCAGGGCCCACGGTGCTGGAGATGTTCAACACGCTGCTCAGGCAGCTGCGCCTCAGCATCGACTACGCCCTGACGGGCAGCTACGCGGGCGGCGCGCTCAGCCTGGGCGCCAAGATCAAGGAGCACGAGGAGCGCATGTTCCAGGAGGCGGTCATCAAGACCATCGGTGGGGCACGCGGGCGCGGGAGACGCGGGCCTGGGGGGACGCGGGGGCCTCGGGGGCCACGGGGCGGGGCGTCCTGGGAGGGTGGGCATCCGCCGTGGAGGGATCTGGAAAGGGAAGCCCGGGCCGCAGGGCGCCCGGGGCCCTGGCTGGGGGTCCAGCCGAGACTGCAGACCCGAGTCAAGGACCAACTTCCTTCATCCCTCCCCGCTGGGCCCGCCGAGGCTTCCAGGCCTGGTCGCCTGGAGGGGAGGGGAGGAGCGAGGAGGAGGGAGGGGGGAGGAGGGGGCAGGAGGAGGGCGCCAGCCGGTGAGGGGCTGGTGGCCGTCGCAGCCTTCCGGCGCTGGCGCCCGCCGAGTCGCAGACGGAGCCGCGGGGCTCCTGGAGGGGCCCTCGGCGGGGCAGCCCGCGAAAGCCGGCAGGGGCCCCCGAGGGCCGAGCGCCCGCAGCCCCCGAGGAGCCTGGCTGGGCAGAGGCCTTGGGTCCTGGGGGGCCCGGGGGGGGCCCGGGCCGCCGCCCTGCTTTGGCTCCCGGTTTCTGGCTCCCGCGCGCGCCGCAGTGGTTCCTTGACGGACAGGCCAGGCTTGGGCCGACCCCCCCCCACGCCCCTCGCCCGCAGGCTCCTTCGCCAGCACGCTGCCCACTTACCAGCGCTCCGAGGTGATCCTCTTCATCATGAGCAAGGTCCCGCTGCCGGCCCTGCATCACCCCATGGAGACCGGGAAGACGGGGTGCGCGCCCCCACCCCTGCCCCCTCCCCAGCGCCCCCGCCCCTGGTTTTCAGCTTCTCCTCTTTCTTCCCACCGACTCCGCCCACCCTGCCCTCACTGTTTCCTTTCTGGCCCCAAAAGCCCTTGAGGGGGGCCCCTGGGGGCCCAGGACAGTTTCCTCAGGCTGTGCCATTAACAACCGCTCCCCAACCCCGGGGAGCCATTAACTCCCTGGTCTGGAAGATGAGCCTCCCTGAGAAGCTGGTGGAGAGGGCAAACTGAGCAGAAGCAGACAGGTGGGCTTTCCAACCCCCTCGCCGTCCTGGTAAGGGTTTGTCCCTCTGATCTACAGGGAGAACAGGAATCGGCTGACCCAGGTTATGTTGCTGAAATCCCTCCTCCAGGTGAGCCCCCCTGAGCCCCGTCCTTCTCTGCCTCCGCAGCAGGCAGCTCCTTCCCAAGTGCCAAGTGAGGACAGCCGTGTAGTCGTGCAGGTTGCACACTGCACAAATGGGCCAGCCAAAAGAGTGAGTGGGACTCCACTCACTAGCCATGCTGGATACCCACAGAGCTGCGTCGCCCAAAGCCGATGGGACCTATTTCTAATTTTCACAAAGATCCCTTATAG
Organism: Tolypeutes matacus; assembly: GCA_026826555.1. Taxonomy (NCBI): domain Eukaryota; kingdom Metazoa; phylum Chordata; class Mammalia; order Cingulata; family Chlamyphoridae; genus Tolypeutes; species Tolypeutes matacus. Next base: position 880,243 of record JAKSZT010054568.1, on the reverse strand, counting down.
GCTTCTATGGCCTTTGTAGCTCAATTTACCTCTGCCTTGAGAAAAAATAAGTAGCTCTTCTGAGGTTCCTGCCCTCTGCCCTTCAAGTACCCCTCCTCCTTGCCCCCTTGGCACTTTGTCCACCTCAGTTTCCCAGCCACTGTGTGTTTACATACCTCTTCTTTACCATCTTTGCAGCCAGCTCAGGAGCCTAGCTAGCTCTGTTGTTCTCACATGACAATTCCCAGGATCACCTTGTTAAAATGGATGGGTTCCCTGGAGATTCTGAGCCAGCAGCCTGAGAGCAAGCCACACTTGTAACAAGTTCCCTGGGTAATCTTGTCCCGGCCCTGGCCTAAACTCTGGACGTCACACAACTAAATTATCCTCCTAATTACTTTTATCTCCATCTCACCTCCTTCATCTTAACCCCTACCACAAAAAGAATTTTCTAGAAATGCTGTTTCCCCCCTTGTCCTTTGTTTCAGAGTGGCGCTCAATTTCCAATTGTATGTCAGATTTCAAACTTCTCAGACTACAGACAGAAGGTCCCCTCTGCCCTTTCCCTCCCTAGACATCCCCCATCTCATCTCATCTCCCCATCTCTCAGCCCCTGCCCCTCTGTTCCAGCCAGGCGGATCCAGAGCCCCCTCCCACAAATGCCTTTTCACCTGGCACTGCCCACATCTGGCTCTCCCAGTGGTCCGCACACCCTGCCATCTCTTCGCTGCATTTACCCTCGTGGATTTGTCCCCAGCATTTTAGGAGGGAGAGTCTGGAGTGTCCCCTTCAGAAGAGTGACATCACTACCTCTGCCCCCAGGCTGGGCGAGACCCTTGGGAGGGGGCAGGGAGAGGCGGCTTCTGAGTCAACCAAAGCACTGGTTTTGTCTTTTGGGTTTTTGTTGTTCTTGTCTTTTTAAGGCATTGCTTTGCAACACAGACTTAACATTGCAGGTATTTTGCTACTTTCCAGTGCTTTGACAGCAACGAGGAGATATGTGTGTTTGTACCAACTGGCTTTAATCAGAAGACCCCTGTTTTTAGTTTGCTTTGCTGCTGAAAGCAGATACCATAAAAATGGCTTGGCTTTTAACAGTAGGAATTTATTAGCTTACAAGTTTACAGTTTCGAGGCTGAGAAAAATGTCCAAATCAGGGCATTGGCATCATCAGGTGATGCTTTCTCCCCAAAGACCGGCTGCCAGCGATCCTGGACTCCTCTGTCACATGGCAAGGCACGTGGCGGCATCTGCTGGTCTCTCCCTTCTCTTCCGGTTTTCGTTGCTTTCAGCTACTTGCTTCCTTGGCTTTCTCTTTCTTTGTCTGAATTTCATTCTCTTATAAAGGATTCCAATAAGAGGATTAAGACCCATCCTGAATGAGGTGGGTCACATCTTAAGATCCCACTCACCAAAAGATCCTACTTTCAATGGGTCCACACCCACAGGAATGGATTAAGTTTAAGAATATATTTTTCTGGGGTACATACAGCTTCAAACCATCACAACACCCCTTATTGCTGTGCTACGGGTGTAGCCAAACCATGCCTGTGGGTGGTCTTTGGTCCTTGCCATGCACGTGTGATTCTGATTCTTCAGCCCGGCTGTCTCTCTGTTTCTTCGTGACTGTCCAGAGCCTCCTACCAAAGCTTTTTGCGCACAGTGGGTGTGCATTTTGTTCCCTGACTGGCTTGAACACTAGGTTCAGAGGCTCCTGCTCCTCTCCAATGCTCACCCCTTGGTTGCTTTAAATAGCATGCCCCTGCACACAATTCCTGTCCACCACGGCGTATTTCCTGAGCTGAGCTGAGCGGGTTGTCTGGGTGGATTTTGGAGGTCTCCAGAGCCTGGGGTGGAAGGTAGGAGGAGCTGGGTTGGAAAATGTTTAGAGTCCCCTCTTCTGCTGGCTGGTCCTCCGTCCCCTCCCTGCCCCGAGAGGGACGGCATCCCTCCGCACTCCTGTTCCGGGCTCCCTTGCAGGTATCCACCGGTTTCCAGTGCAGCAACATGATGTCAGCCCTGCCCGGCAACTTCCTTGACCGCCTTCTCTCCACTGCCCTCATGGAGGACGCAGAAATCCGTCTCTTCGTTCTAGAGATTCTCATCAGTTTCATTGATCGTCACGGCAACCGACACAAGTTCTCTACCATCAGGTAGACTTGGGGTCTCCCCTTCAGTTGCTGTGTGATGGGGGAGAAGACTCCCAATAGGGCCTCTTCTTGGTCAGTAGCCTTGAGCCAAGGTGGGCAGACAATTCACATATTCAGTGAGACCCACCAGGGAGTTGATGACAGAGGTTGACCCCGGGGTCCCAAGTCGGCAAGGAGGAGAGGCCCAAAGGGCGCTCGCCCGTGGGGCAGGGGGAAGGTGGGTTTGAGATTTGGGAGCTGAAGAGCAGGTATGGAAGGGAGTTTTCAGGTGGGGGCAAAGAAGGGGATGTGGGACTATCTGTAGGAATGGAGGGAATTTGGGGAGAATAAGATGACAAAGAGGATAATCAGGAATAAGATTTAAGAGAAAAAGATGGAAACTTGAGAACTTGGGAGAAAATGTCGAGATTAGGCTAAGCAACGGGGCTGGAGGAGCAATGCGGGCAGCTTTGGTACAAACCAAGGATGCGAAGTGAAAAGCCCGGGTCACCCAGAGACTAAGGCCACCCCCCATGCCCCTCCCAGCACCCTCAGCGACATCTCCATCCTGAAGCTAAAGGTGGACAAGTGCTCCCGGCAGGACACTGTCTTCATGAAGAAGGTGAGCACGTGCGACTCAAGGCTCAGGGACCCCTGGCGGCCAGGTCTGTGGACCCCGACCTTCCAGCCTCCAAGTCCCTGCCGACCCCCGCCCCAGATGAGCTTAGTCAGGGTGACCAGCCGCCCCTCTGAGGGGCCAAGGCTAGGGCGACCCCCATCGCCACGTCCAGAGTGAGAAGCCCCCCGGTGGGTGGTCCTGGGCCATCGACTGTGTTCTAACACTGGCTGGGGACAGCAGCTTTCGTTGCCCGCCTCGATCAGGGGCCATGCTTCCCCAAGCACGCACGCCAGCAGGCGCTCGCTTCCGCCGGAGTCTGCCTGCCGAGGCGCCCACTCCCTGAGGGCCGTCCCGCCTGCCCCCAGACTGGTCTTCCCTGCCCACCGTGGCCTCGCCTTGTGCCCACCCCATCCCCAGCACTCCCAGCAGCTCTACAGACACATCTACCTGAGCTTTAAGGAGGAAACGAACCTGCAGAAGCACTACGAGGCGCTCTACGGCCTGCTGGCCCTCCTCAGCATCGAGCTGGCCAACGAGGAGGTGGTGGTGGACCTCATCCGCCTGGTGCTGGCCGTCCAGGTAAAGCCTGTCGGGGCAGGACGCAGGGGGCGGCGCCAGGGGATGCCGAGCCCTGGTGAGAGTGTAGAGTAGCGGCTGCTTCCAGGTTGTTTGGGAGTCCGGGAAGCCTGCACTCCATGAAGCTCCCACCGTGGTCCTGTGTGGGAAACCCCCAAGGAATGCCTTGGCCGTCCTCAGCTGAAAGGAGACCCAGGGACAGGGCCATTCGCACGCATCCCTCAGCTCCAGTCTTTCAGGTGTGTCCCAGTGACCAAGTGAAACCCTGAGTGATCCCCAAACACACTTGTTTGTCTAAAGAGCCTCCGGTTTCTAAACTGGCTGCGCTTCGGAATCGCCTTGAGCCTTGGTTAAACGTCCTCATTTCCGCGTCTGTGCCAGACCTGTTAAGTCGGTCACCCCAGCCTGAGCCCCTGCACATTTAACCAACCTCCCTGTGATTTGCAGGCAGCCAGCCTGGCACTAGATAGGGCTTTAGGTGATGCTGGGAGTCGGGGTGGCTCCTTCCGCCCTCAGTGACCAGAGTCTCCAGGGTCCTGAGGCTAAGTGGGAATCATATTCCTGAATTGTCACAGGCCTAGGAATTCAGCGAGGGAGAGTGTTAGCCCACATCCTTTGACAGTGCTAAATCCTGCAAGGCAAACCCAGCTGCTCCAATTCTCCTAAATCTAGTCACCCTCAAAAGGTAGGATTTGGTGGCTCCCACAGTTTGGTCATCGTAACACACGACCCCAGCTCAGCAAGCCAGTCAAGCCGCCAAGAATCAGCTGGGGTCTTCAGGGAAGGACACAGCCTCCTGGCGGTGGCACTGACAATAGGGCTGAGGACAGTCAAGGTCACTAGACCTGGAGCTGCAAAGAAAGGAGCTGAGGCCATCGGCTCCGGGGTTTTTCCGGGGACCATTGGCATCAGCTTTCATGAGGATGGCCTGACTCCCGGGAAGTTGTGGGGCAGATGCTGAGGAAGGCTTAGTCGAGAAGAGTGCACCCTCTCTGCAGAAGGCTGAGAGGTTGGAGGGAGGTGGGAGCACCAGTAGAGTCTGTCCATTGAAGACTCTGGAGGTGCGTCTGTGTTGCCACAGGACGTGGCCCAGGTCAACGAAGAGAACTTGCCCGTGTACAACCGCTGTGCCCTGTACGCTCTGGGCGCGGCTTACCTGAACCTCATCAGCCAGCTCACGACGGTCCCCGCCTTCTGCCAGCACGTCCACGAGGTTGGTGCCTTCAGCTCAGCATTTTCCTGGTCACCCTGAGGGCTCGGGGAAGGCCCGACTGGGAGTTCCCCAGATCAGCTTTTCCCAAATTGCGCATCTGCGCTGTACGGAGCTTTGGGCATTGAGGAGAGCTTTGAATTAAAAACTAATAACAGGGGGGATGGATGTGGCTCAAATGGCTGGGCGTCCGTCTCCCATATGGAGGGACCTGGGTTCGATCGCTGGGACCTCCTGGTAAAAAAAAAAAAAAAAAACTAATAACAGTGAGAAGTTCTACTTGAGGCAGCATCTCAGGATCAGTTTCTGCCTGGGACCCTCTGGCAGACGCATCAGGGTGTGACGTGAAATGACTCGTGTCGCCCATGGGGAGGTCCCGTGCCCTTCCCTAGCCCGTCTCTCCTTCCCCACCTCGTCAGCACACGTGCGCACACCCCACAGATCATGTGGGTCACAAGCTACTTTTAAAAAGCTTTGGCTATGAAAATTTTCAGCTATCACCAAAGCGGTGTGAGTAGAACCAGGCACATCCGTGTACCTGTCCTGCAGATTGGTTATCAAGACCTTCCCACGTTGGCTTCATCTGGCCGCCTTTTTTTCCTTTTCCTCTGCTGAAATAGTTAAAATCAAATCCCAGCTATGACGTCATTTCACCCCTCCGTATTTCTTTAAAAAACACACGCTCCCTGTGTAATTGCCCTGCTATTAATCTTCCTAATAATTGAAGTATCAGAAAGTATGTAATAACCAGTCTATAATCCAAGGTTCTCAGTTGTCTCAAAAAGATTTACAGATGAAATGATACAATGTCCAGGATTAACTTTCAAATATGCACACAAAATAAAGCAAAGCAAGAATCACCGGGTCGCAGCTGGCCTGGGCTGCCTGGAGGAGGTGAGGGCCTCGAGCATTCGCCAGAGACCACCACAGGAGAGGCAGGACCTTCCCAGCCCCGGGGCTGATGGGCGTGCAGGAAAGGCCACGCACAGGCTCGCCTGCCAACCGCCCTCCCATGTCTCACCAACTTAGTGATGACTTAGTGATGTCCAGTGATTTCCAGCAGCCTCTCGTCAAAAATTTACAAAGGATACTGAGGCTCAAGATGTCATCTGTCCCCCAGGGTGTTTTTGCAGTGTCCCTGGGTACTGCAATGGACTGTTTGAGAAATGGTTTGCTCTACGTTCCCACTGTCATGTTTCCATAGAAAGCAGGAGTCAGGGTCCCTGCTCTTGAGGAACGTTTGATGCGTGTGTGCCCATGATCCTGCAGCCTGCTCAGTGGGTCCCTGTTAGTCTGAGTTTCTTACCTGAGAAGCCCAGCTGGAGTATCCTGCCAGGAGCTTGTGGCGGGGGCACGGAGTAAATGCTGAGCTGGGGCCGGAGCTCTTTCCTGTCCTGTTCTGAGCTCCCTCCGCCTGCTGGACCAGCTCTGACCGTTTGATTCCCCCACACTCCAGGTGATAGAGACCAGGAAGAAGGAGGCTCCGTACATGCTCCCTGAGGACGTGTTTGTGGAGAGGCCCAGGTGAGCGCGCCAAGGCAGCTAGCTGGTGAGAAGGTGGGAGCTGGAAGCCCGAGAGCGCACGCGGACACCGGGAAGCTCAGGCTCCCGTGGAATCAGGGGCAGAAAGCAGGCCGTGCCCGTGGCCCAGACCCTGGTCAGGCTCAACCCCCTCGCGCTCCTATCGCCCTCGCCTTAAGCGTGTGCTGCTGAGCCACGCTGGCGCCCTGGCACGGCAGGGTGTGTGGGGCAGCCTCTGGGGAGCTTTGGCCAAGCCCGTGGGAAGTGCATCCTGGAGGAATCTTCCTGCCAAGACGTGGCCACAAACCCAAGTGGCCTTCTCAGACCACAGCCTTGTGGGCTGATGTCAGTTCAGCGCCAGAGGAACTCAAGGAAAGCGTGTTCTGAAGGACACCAAATAGCTGACAGTGGGGGTGGCTGCCTAAATTATGGTCCAGCCGTATCAGAAACACCTGATAGCCCATTAGCAATAATGCTTTGGAGGAATAGTCAATGGGAAAGAATATGCACTCTATCTTAGGTGAATAAGATAGATGACAGAACAGGAATGGGGTGTGTGTGTGTGTGTGTGTGTGTGTAAACGCACATGAATACAGGACCGTGAAAAGATGTGAAGTGTGTCATCTAGGAAGCTGAGACCGTGGATGGCTTTTTATTTTCTTTTGCTTCCCTGTATAATAAACATGCTGCTTTTATAATGTGGAGAGCCCTTAGGCTCCCGTGGCTTTAACCTGCCTCTGCCCTCCTCTGTCTCCCAGGCTGTCCCAGAACCTTGACGGGGTGGTAATTGAGCTCCTCTTCCGCCAGAGCAAGATCAGTGAAGTCCTGGGGGGCAGCGGCTACAACTCCGACCGGCTCTGCATGCCCTACATCCCCCAGCTGACAGGTAAGGAGGCTGTGCAGGGACTTCCCACGCTGCCCCTGCCTTTTCTTAGCCAGGTAGGGGTCTGAGGAGGGACTGGTGGCCCTTCCGTCACCTTGCAGGGCACTTGGGGGTCATGCAGTTGCTGAAAGACCCGTGGAGAAGCAGAGAATCCTCTTGATTTCCCTGCTTTTCCTCCACGCAGGATCCTTGAAGGAACTGGCCCCTGCGCCAACCTGGCCCGTGGAGGATGGGGTACAAAGAGCATTCACGGGGTACAGAATCAGAGAGCCAGCCTGAGACGTTTCTGCAGCTCACTGCCTGAATAGTCTTAGACAAGTCCCTTAGTAGCTCTGAGCTTCAGTTTCCTTGACTGTAAAATCGGGGTATTCCCAATACCTGCCTTGGAAGGTTGATGTAAGAGGTGTGTGAAATAACGAAGGCAGAAGCACTAGGGAAGCGCTGCCCAGGGGGCAGCTGCTGGTGCCACCAGCAGACGGCGCCCCTACAAGCCGGGATGCACTTTCTGAGCACAGGCAGCTCTTATGGAGTGCTTCTCCACGATTTCAAACTCTTAGCCCTAAAGAGCCTGATCGCCCTACGTGGGCAGGCGAGGCCCGAGCATAGCGGAAACTTCTACACACTCCAGGTGAGGCCCAAGTGTGAACCCTGAGGGCTGTGCACCAGGTGCAGGCCGAGGGCCTGGGAGCTGGGACGAGAGGCTGTCCGCCCCGGCTCTGCGAGAGAGGGCAACCTTTTCTGGGATTCTTCTTTTCCAGATGAGGATCGCTTATCCAAGAGGAAAAGCATCGGGGAGACCATCTCCCTGCAGGTGGAGGTGGAGTCCAGGAACAGTCCAGAGAAAGAGGAGGTGAGCTTTCTGTTCTCCACACTCTCCTAGGGACGCCCAGACCCTGGGGTGGGGGCCTGCCCCTGCCTCTGTCAGCCAGACACCTGGGCCCCTGCAGTGCACAAGCATTTAAGGTGCGTCGTGGACAGTAAATTTCTCAAGTCCTCTTTTCTGCGTGGCTGAATATATGCATATCCATATATGTCATAGATGCTGCCACCTGGGAGAAGTATTTGTGCTACACACACACAAACACACACACACACACACACACACGAGGACGTCATAAAACTCACTCTTGAAAGGTTTGCTGGTTGCCATTCCCTCTGTAGCCTA
>JAKSZT010054568.1:851752-871761 GCA_026826555.1 Tolypeutes matacus | reverse complement strand
TCTTGGGGAGCTGAAGCACCCCGGTGCCCCAGGTAAAGCAGCTGGCAGAAGTCTGGGGGAGCCTCTGCAGGAAGTGAGAGGAGGCACATCTGGGGGCACCTCGGACAGGAACATCCGAGGAGCCCTGCACAGGGGCTCGGCCTGGTGTGCTGTGGAGGGCAGCCTCGCCCTGCCCCCAGCCCTTCCCCAGATGTGTGCGATCAGGACAAGGAGGGGCCTCTGGGGTGGGGAAGGGGCCCCCTCTAACCACTCCCTCCTCCTTGTCAGCAGCTCTTCCTTTGCTGGGTGGGACCTCCCAGGTCTCAGAGCCTGCCTGCCTGCCTGGCTCCTTCCCGTGGAAGGCAGGGGGCTCGGGCTCAGTGGACGCCGTGGTCCTCCAAGGCCCTTGCAGCTCTAAAAGGCTGTGACCATCCAGTGTGTTAGGGCCTTGGGGTTTACTTATTCTTCCCCTGTAGTGGACTGTCCCTTCCCAAGACCTGAGAGCCTCAGGAACTGGCGAGTGAAGAGAAGCAGAAGGAGGAGGAGCTGCGGTACTGGCTGCAGAGGCCTCCGCCTCCTGGTTACCTTCCCCTCTTCCAGACTCGGCTTAGCCTCGGGGAGCTTGGCAGCCAGAGCTGGGGTGCCGGGGCCTCCACCCTGTGCCCTTCCGCCATGCTACACATCCTTCCACTTTCACCCCGTGCCACTCAGCTCAGAATCCTGCCGTGGCTCCCTAGGTCCCTAAATGCCAACTCGTGCACAGTGCCCAGCCAGAGCCAGGCTCTCAGCGGGAACCCACAGATGCTCCCATAGTCCACTCCCAAGCCCATGCCTGCCATTCAGGCCATTTCTTCTCACTTCCCCCTCCTCCCTGACATCCATCCCACTCCAGCTATCCTCACTACCCAGCCCATGCTCCCCGCCTCCCAGCCTCCACCTCTGCTAGCACAGAATCCCACGTCTGATTCGCCCCCCTCCGTCTCCGCGCCTCTTCTCCAGCGCAGCCCCTGTTCCACCCCCTGCATAAGCCCCTCTCCACCTGCCTGGCCCGAGCGGTCCTCCCTTCCTCTGGCGGCCCCGTGCTGGTGGGGGATGTGTTGGTTGGGGCTGCCGAGGACTGATGGTGCCTGAGGGTGAGCTCTAGCGCAGCACAGCGCTCCCTGCACGCGGGTGCCCACGCGTCCTGTGCTCACACTCTTGGCCTGTGGCACCAAGTGACAGGCACGTGTCGGCACCCATGCCTCTGTCCCTTCTACTCCGATCAGAGTGTGCAGCCCCCTGAGCTCCCACAGAGGACACAGCCCTGGGTGGTCCCTCCAGAGCAGGGACCACCCTGGGCCCTCCTCCCCAGAGGGGCCACTCTCCTGCCATGAGCTTTTCAGAAATGGAACAATTCTCTGCTGGGGCTGCTGCTTCTGCTTAGCATCACGTTTAAGTGAGAGAACAGTGAGCAAACCTGGTCTCGCCCCAAGGAGCTCCCGGTCTGGTGGCGAATTGCTGGCATTTGGTCCAAACCCCTTCACCATTTCCAGCCTCCAGCCTAAGCCACGCATCCATGGGTTTCCCATGTTTGCGTTTTGTAATTTTCCACCTCCTTTTATGGGCTCTGCAGAGGGCCGAGGTCCCACGTCTTTGGATCAACCTGAGCAGTAGAGGGCATGGCGGTTTTACACTTCCATTTCTCACCTTTGCTAAACACCCAGATCACCTCATGGACAATTTAATATTATAAGTCTTCAAAAATATTATTCATTCTTAGAATTTGCTTTTGAGATTATTTGCCAACTGCCTCCTCTTGCTTCCAACGTTTCTGTTATATTCTCCGCGGAGCTTTTTAAATGACCCAGTGTTTTTCTCCCATGGCTTGATGGGATGAACTTGGGGTAGTGGGGCAGGGACAGTGGGTTCCTCTAGAGGAGACCCAGACTCTCTCGGAGTCTGCACCTGGTGAGGAATTGGCTCCTCCAGCCCCCTCTCCCTTGCTCTCCTTAAATTGGTGCTCACTGAGCTTCCGGGGACCCTGACAAGAAGGTGGGGGTCCTGAGGTGTTACTGCCCACCAGGACCTTCTCCTGAGAAGTGAAGGGGCTGCTGGATAACTGGGGAAGTCCGAGCTGCCTCCTCTCCCTCCTCCCCTCCCCTCCTCCCCTCCACCTCTCTGAGCCTTTCTGTCCCCTCTCCCTCAGCGTGTGCCTGCCGAGGAGATCACCTATGAGACACTGAAGAAGGCCATCGGTAAGTCCAAGGCCCCGAGAGAGGCCCTAGGCCGTGCTCGGGGCTGTGCAGCCTGTTCTGCTGCCCTCCACGTGTGACCCAGCCCAGATGTGAGGTGAGAGGCTGGTGGCTTTGTATAAACTCGTCACAGCCCCCAAAGCAGCAGTGACAGGTCACGCTGTCCTGATGGGGCTCAGTAGCTTTGCTGCCTTCTATCAGCAGCCGTTTTCTACCTATGACAGTTGCCTTTAAAAGTAATCACTTGGTGGTAACTATTTTGACGAGTTTTGGGTGGAATATGATACAAAAGATTAGGCTGACTGGTGAAAAATGTTGAGAACAGATCATATTAATTATCGCTTAATCATGGTAATAGAGTTTAAAACGCAATACTCTCATCAGTTATCAGGATTATTGGACAGTGAAGGATTTCAAATAAGAGAATCTTTCTGACAACTGTATGCCTCTAAATGCCAAGCTTTTTTTTGTTTTTGTTGTCATTGACAGTACTATTTCTGAATTTTCACACTGCTCTGCCTTCTTAAACAGAGTGTGGTGTATATATTTGACTCTCTTTTTTGCTGACTCATTTTTCATGTCAAGTCAGGTGTGTCGAACCCTTAAGCCACATGGCCTTGGGCGGCTCTGCCCTCAGGGTCCTTGTGTGGCCTTCTGTGGTCCGTCTGGCTCTTCCTTGTTGCTGTCCCTTTTCGGATTGTCCCGGGAGCACTCTAAGGACCAACTGTTCCAGGAGCTTCTGCTTGAGATGCCCCTGGCAGTGAGCTCCTTGGGCTTTGAAAGACCCACTCAGGGGTCCCCTTAACTAGTTCTCAAACTCTGAGTCCAGAGACAGGGTAGGAAAAGGCCTGGTCCTCGGGCCACGCAAGAGCACCACATGTGCCCGGGCCCCTCCGCCCAGCCCCTTCCCTCCCCTCAGCTAACCCGCTCTCTGTCCTGCAGTGGACAGCGTGGCGGTCGAGGAGCAGGAGCGGGAACGCCGGCGGCAGGTGGTGGAGAAGTTCCAGAAGGCTCCCTTTGAGGAGATCGCGGCACACTGCGGGGCCCGGGTGAGTGGGGAATAGAAACGGATCCAGGCATGAGTGTCTCTAGGAGCTCTTGGGGCTTCTGTCCTCCAGGAGGTAGTTTAGATTCCAACACACTGAGCTCTGCGGCAGCCTCACCAGGGCCTTCCCCAAAGCCTTGGACCACGTTGCCTCCCCATGGACCAAACAGCTTGGTCTGCGGTCACGCACCCCTCCAGACCTCATAGTTTTCATGTAAGGAAGACAACCCGCCCTCCAGCAGACTGAGAATTATCATCACCTGGCAAATAGACGAGGAGCACTTACTGTACGCTTATTAACCTCTTTCATTCTCATGACAGCTCTGTGAGGTCGGCATAAGCCCCACGTCACAGAGCAATGGGGGAAGGACGCCTGGGCGAGGAAAGATGGCTTCCAACCAGGGCACCCTGGCGGGGGCTCGGCCCACTGGGCTCTGGGAAAGAGATTTGAGAGAGGGGCAGCCAGGCAGGTAGAAATGAGGGCCCGTGTCTACACTTCAGGGAGGTACACAGACATTTCTTGAAATTGATCAGACAGCAGGATTTGTTAGCCATCCTGTCCATTTTAGCAATAATGAAATATAATTTAAACATTCAAAGTCTACAAATAATGTTTTATTGTGCTTGGTCTTTCAATAAAAATATATTACATGTAATTTTTCATATCTGATATACAGATATATAGTCCGTGTCAGTTCAATACAGGTTTCCCTGGTGGATCTCATCCCAGCCTGTCATGCCCTCCGCAGAGGCAGACGCTCATTTCACGAGCTGGGAGTTGAGGCCCCGCAACCGAGCCCACGTGCAGGCTCACTCCCTGTGGTCACAGACTCAGCTGGAGCCTAAAGGGACCAGAGAGGCCATCTTCTCTAAACCCCCAGTTTTTCCCAAGTTGCCCTTGTGAGCTAAGGAGCAAGCTGGGGTGCTTCCAGCCCCACTCTAGGAGCTGCCTACTGAAGGTCTTCCGGAAGTTCTTGGTGCTCTGTCCTGTGTCCAGCCTCCCATGGGTGGCTCGGCCTCATCGAATCTACAGTCAAGGTCCAGCAGACAAATTCTGGACACTAGCTCCTCCTCGGCTCCTTTCCTAGGGCTGTGACTCCCCTGCACCCCCCAGTGCATATCCTGGATGGATGGGGCAGCCAGCAAAGGCTCTGAGGAGCACACCCAGCTCATTTCCCCCTTTCCATGTCTAGGCATCGCTGCTGCAGAGCAAACTCAACCAGATCTTTGAAATCACCATCCGGTAAGTGGCAGCCTTGGAGAGGGGACCCCTGCCTCTGGGGCCCAGCACTGGGGCTCCTCTTCCCGGGTCCTCCCCCGCAGTTTCTGCCCCTAGAGCTGGAGTGAGGCCCTGACTCTCCCTAGGCAAGCACTAGGGACTGGAGAGGCAAAGAGACAGGCTCAAGAAACTTGGAAAGAGCCAGGAATCCCAGAGGCCCAGGCCGGCGCTTTACGCCCTGCCCTCGAAAGCAGCCACGTCTGCAGCGAAGCTTGCCTTCAAGCTGGAGGTTTTAGGACAACTTGAAAATCTGGGCACCCACGGGGCTGACAAGGTCTCGAGAAACCCAAAGCCCCTGCCCTGTTTGGATGCACGGGGTGGGGCCCCACAAGTCCCTCTTCGCGCCTTTCTCCTGCGTGTGACCCCCCCAGGCCGCCGCCGAGCCCATCGGGAACCATCACGGCAGCCTACGGTCAGCCTCAGAACCACTCCATCCCTGTCTACGAGATGAAGTTCCCCGATCTGTGCGTGTACTGAATCCCAAGAGACGGCACTCCTGAGAGGGGGGTCTGAGGGAGGGCTCGCCCTCACCCCCACCCCGACATGAAATCTCCCTGGGATCTCAGAGGGAAAAATACACCTTGATGGCATCACATTCCTAGCTAAGCAAAGGTGGGGCCATCTCTGGTTCCCTCTGGGCCCTCCTGCCTCCTCCTTGCCTGCCCCTCTGGGGCCATCAGCACCCCCACACACACGCTGTCTCTTCTTTTGTGTCAGCTCGGGGCAGAGACTCACAGAGGGGTGGGAGGTCTTTACAGAGAAGCTGAGGGACCTGAGACGCCCCTGTTTGGTGAAGTGAGTGAAGGGCTTTCGTTGCAAGTGGCTCTGGGGGGTGGGGGGTGGCACCGGAGGCAAAGTGGGTCACAGGAAGCCATAAATTCCAATTGGGGAGGAATGGAGGAGACCTGCTCTTGTGACAAATGACAGTGTCAAGAGCTGGGAGGTGCCTCTTGGCCCCCACGGAGCAGTCTCCTCCTTCACGTAGGGGCTGGAGGACTTCGAGTCCTTGGTGTTTCTTCATTCTCTTGCTCACCCTGCTAGTTGTCTGTCTGTGTTCCTTCTATTCTTAAATAACCTTGAGCCCTTATAACAGAAGCTTGGGGCAGAGACACCATGGGGGGCAGCAAAAGATGAAATAAGGGGGGAGAGAGGGGAGCTGCTTGTCCCCAGGCCAGCTGCTGGGCAGGGGAACATCGGGGAGGCTCCCTCCGGTGGAAAGGTAGCAGGCAAAAGGGGAACAGGGCTGAGTCCCCTGGTAGCATCTTCTCACCTTCTTTGCTCAGAGGGAGCCTCTTTTAGCCGTCCCATGGTTCGTTCCCTTCTGGATGTTTCTCTCAATTGGGTTCTCTCTCTCTGATGTCTTTCTCCCCGAGGATCTCAAGGTGTTTCTAGAGCCTCTGAGCTGAGAGAGGACAGACTCGAAAAGGGGGAGGAACCCCCAAGGCCTGCCCATGTCACCTCCTGTGCAAGAAGCTCCCAGCCCTTCCCGGGTTGGAGGTGGAGGGTTGAGTGGGATAAGCGGCACTTTGGGGCTCAAGGATGTGAGACGTCAACGTTTTGAATGTACGATTTGAGGAAGGAAGATCCAGCACCTGACAGTGGAACTGGCAAGGTTTGCAGCCTGGGGAGAAGCAGTGGGAACCCTTTGGGTTCCGGGCTTTCCCTTCTGAGAGCTGCGTGCCTACCTCTGAGTAACCAGTGTGCAGAGGAGGAGGTTGGCTGCACGCTCTCCTGCTTTTCCTGGTGGAGCCCCTCCTCCGGGGGTCTTTATCCCTCCAAGAGCTTCCTCTGAGCCTCACCGAGGCCGCCCTCCCGTGGCAGTGCCCCACGGACTGAAACAGCCCGTTTCCTCTCCTCAAGTCAAATGTCCCCTACCTTTTCTGAGCTGATGTAACTCATGTAAGGTGTGAATGGTCAAATGACCCATCCCAGTAAAAGTTCCTTTTTAAAAAGAGAGCGAGGGGGTAGACTTCTTGGCCTAAAGGAATCCCTTATGAGGGTATAATTTTGGGCAGTGTGGTATGAGATCAGAAGAGGGCTGTTTCTGCAGTGGGGAGGGCCCCGAGATCACACCTCTGCTCAGGGCCCTGCCTGATGCACAATGAGTGTGATTGTTAGGACAGCTGGTTATATTTTCCAAAATCGGGGAGAACCTCAACAAATGCATTTTCCCATTATGTGTGCAATAATTTTCTTGCATAGGGGGGGATCTCTGACCCTCCTTCTAGTAGTTTCCGCACTTCCTATGAAGCCCTTGCCCCTTGTCCAGCCTGGGTGCTATGAGCACAGGGCTTCCAAGTGGCCTGCTCGGTTACGAGACCCCGGGGTCAAGTCCCTGCTGCTCCCACGGCTTATTGATTGTGCCCTATGGCTCTGGCTTACGCTCACCTTTACAAGCATGAATTCAGATTTCTCTTTAATCTCTCTTTCTTTAAAAACCAAGTTTAAGATCAAATGAGGGGTCGGATGTAGCTCAACTGGTTCGGCGTCCGTCTCCCATATGGGGAGGGACCTGGGTTCGATCCCCAGGACCTCCCGGTAAAAAAAAAAAAAAAAAAAGATCAAATGAACTCGAAGGCCAATAACTTTGGGAACAAACTTTAAAGAAAATCTAAATCCTGAGCTACAAACATGTCTGTCTCCGCTTCGCTTTACATCCACCCCTGAGCGTGGGCCTGAGGGTTTCCGGGCTCTGGGACTAGGGTGTTCCCTTCCAGGTGCCTTTCCAGGGCAGAGCTGGATGGCCACAGGCCCACTCAGATGCCTCCATCCCTCATCCCCCTCCCAGGAGAGGAAAAATGCCCAGGATTCCCATTCTGCTTGGACTGCATTGCTGCTTCCTCTTCATCGGTCCAAGGCAGCTTTTTTTTTTTTTTTTTGACATTGCCTCTGCTTAGCAAATATGTGTTTCTTTTGGAGAACTGGCCATATTTGAGTGCCCTCTTCTCAGTTTCCATTTCCATTTACACATTAGAATAGTAGGTTGCCTGCTGATACAAAGCAGAACCTGGGTTCTTGCCAAATGATGCCTCGGAATCAGAAAGTTTAAGGAGAGTGCTAAGAGGAACAGAAAATAAAGCTGTGCCCTTCTCCTCACACCAGAACTGGGAGAGGGGCAAAGCAGGGTTTGAGGGGCCCTAGAGGGAAGGAGGTGGCCAGGCCCTGACCTGGCATCACCGCTTCCTGCCTTCCAAGCCCCCGGCGTCTGGCAGTGCTCTTTCACATGCCCGGCCCCTCTCTGCTGGCTTCCTCTGTTGTAAACTTGAGGCGAGCAGCTCCCCAAGGCCACTGAGGACTCTTGCTCTGTAGGCAGGAGTAGAGTTCGTTAGCACTTTGCTGATAGAATTTAACAGGCAGGGTTTGGGCATTTATATTGATTTGAGTGAGGCATTAGGGTTAGGTACGGGAGAAGCAGATCCTTAGAGAGCTCCTATATGATCCTGGAGGTTCCTTATGGTTTCCTTGCGGCAGAGTCCCTCGTGCCCTCCCATCTTCCTCTCCTTGTCCCGGGCCCCATTCACAAATAGAAATGGGTGAGCAATGAAAAGGCTGGGCCTGGGACCGATGAGAGTGCTTGACGGAGCGCCAGGGGCATGTGGGTGCCCTGGCTTCAGCGGGCTAAGAAACCGAATAGCCTTGGGCTTCCTTTAAATGGCTCAAAGGCCAGTCCCCGGGGCTTCTCTGGGAGACCCTGGGTCACAAGGCCTTCCTTTCTGAGGACAGAGAGGGCATACGTTTTTGTTTCCTTCTGTCCTTGAGTAGGGAGGCTCTTTTCCCCAATTCCAATTCATGACCAGAAAATGGAAGTGGCCAGCTGAGGGCCTGTGGGAGAGGACTCGGCTTTAGCTGGGAGGCTGAGTGTCCAGTGTAAAGGTCGAGGGGGGTTGTCTCATCAGGCCATGCCTGCTTGTAGTGTTTCCAGTGACCTCTGGGCACTAGCTTTAAGACCGCCAAAGCACGGGCATGGCAGGGTGCTTCCTGGCACCTGGCTAGCCGGGGAAGCAGTGGTGAGGAGGAGCCCAGAGGCAGCAGGAGAAGCTCTGTGGCCCTGGGGTGGGGGAACCCAAAGGCAGTGTTCTGTGCTCTCCTCCAGCACCCACTGGGCTGACAAGGTCTTTTCTCCTTCGGGGGACATTGGGGTCTCAACTCCTCACCTGCCCCTGGTGAGCTCTTCCTCCGTGATGGTTGAGTCTGGCATATGGAGTGCAGAGCTGCAAATCCACAAATGCTGCAGGCCGTACGCTGTCACGTGTCTGGACCCACTTAGACCCTCATGACCTGGCCGGGTGTGTGTATGTGTGTGTGTGTGTGTGTGTGTCTGCCCATGTGTGTACACGTGTGTGTGAGAAATAGCTTGTGGTTGAAGATATATGTATATCATAGCTGCTGTAGTTACATGTGAGTGCAGAATCAGTGCCTGGGGCCGTTTTCTGTATTTTTAAACTCACCGAATGAACGTCATTTTATTTTAGGGAAGGGAAAAGGGAAGTGGGGGGAATGTAGGAAGGAGTCTTAGCAAAATCATTCTTTAGGACTATTAGTCGTGATCTCCCAATGAGCCTTTATGATGCCCTTTTCGAATAAATGTTAATGTTGTCACCACCCGACTGTCTTTTTGATTTCTTTAAAATAAGTACATTTTTGAGATGCAAACAGGATCTGAAAATACCAGGTTTACCACTGACATTTAGCCACCCCCACCACCCAGTACTTTATCTGCCTCTGAAGGAAGGAGGTAGGAAAGGATGCTATCAGGTGGGAAATAGGAGCCCAGGATTCCGAGCAGGGGAGCCGCCTCAGATAGCAGGGCCGGGGCCCATTTCTTCATTCTAGTGACCGGAATCTGGCCCATGTAATATACTCCACCTTGGAGGAGACTTTAAGAATCTGGACAACGTTCCAGCTCCCCTTGGACCACGACTTCCCAAGGTGCATTCTTTAACTGTGACCTCCCAAGCATCAGGGCTTGGGGGCATGTGTAAGCACCATACACAGATGTTTCCCTGCCAGCTTTGACCACACTCTCTGATGGTGTGTCTACTGCAATTCAGACGTGTGAGTTTCTGTATATAAGTATCCATGAGTCCCGAGTGAATTGTGAATGTGCGTGGCTGCAAACCTGTGGCCCTAGCATTGTGAAAACGGTGCAAGAAATACACCTGGCCTCTGCCCTTGGGGGCTTATCGTTTTCCTGAAATAACTCGTCATCTGAGCCATCAGACAGGATGCCCTTGGTGCTGAGGGGCAGACTGCATAAACACTGACTATGATCAAGGTCAGCTGGAAGAGATCGCGACTCTCCTGGCAGAGGTGGGGTGAAACCGCGACTCCTTCTGAAGAAAGGGTGGCACTGGAATGGGCAAGGAGGAGGGGGTATTCCAGGCAGAAGTAAAGGAGGATGGGAAGAGGAGACCTGTAGACACGAGGCAGAGCCTTCATCTGGGAAGCCTGGAAAGTAGGGATTAGCAAGAAGACAGAGCCCAGTTGACAAGGGCCCTGCATGCAATACCCAGGAGTTTTGAACTGATAGCTCTTGAGCCAGGCAGTATGGAGAAAAGCAAGGTCTCGTATACACTAATAGGAAGAATGTGTGTAGGATGGATGGGGGTGGGGAGACCAGTTGGCTAGGGAGCTGTTGTGATAGCCGAGGCCTGAGCAGGAGCACAGGAATGGAGAGGAGTGTGGGAGCAGGCAACCTGGGGTGGGGGACAGCATGGGGCAAGGCCAGCTGAGGGACTGGAAGAAGCACCCGTCGGTCTGCACCTGTATAAGTTGTGCTGTATTTACACAGATGTGCACATCTCCATGGGTGGGTGGTACCATGAATTTAAGGGAGAGAATATCTGCCTTTGGAGTGGAGCTGAATTTGAAGTGATACCAACCCTCAGCTCTCACAGTTGGCTTTTCAGTGATAACAAGGATGGTCACATCCATTTTCTCACTTAATCCTCATAACAACCCTCACGCTAGGGAAGAAGAGAAGTAAATCTTGGAGAAGTTGAGAGACTTGCCCAAGGTCATACAGCTAGCTAGACATGAGCAGTCAGGACTCAGACCCAGGAAGACATTCCCACAGCTGCCCACCTCACAGCCCAAAGAGCCCCCCTAGCCATGGGCCACAACCAATGGCCAGGTGGTTTGGGGGGCTGAAGGGGAGCAGGTCCCCAGGACACTCCTGTAGGAATCTTGCCTTCTGGCCCACTATTGCTGAGCAGTCTTTTCCCCTCAATGGAAGAGGGTAAGAAATGTGGCATCCCAGAGGCATTGGACTCCTTCCACATCCCAAATTTTATTTGGAAAAAATCCAGTCTGATGGCTACACAGAAACGGAAATCACGAATGGACAGGAGAATGGGGCTGTTTATGGCTCTGTCTGTACAGCAGCCTTGGCTCTTCCACACCAGCTACCCCAGATGCCACTCCTCAAGGGCCTGAGACCTTAGTGGAC
Organism: Tolypeutes matacus; assembly: GCA_026826555.1. NCBI lineage: Eukaryota > Metazoa > Chordata > Mammalia > Cingulata > Chlamyphoridae > Tolypeutes > Tolypeutes matacus. The sequence goes on along the minus strand of JAKSZT010054568.1, from coordinate 860,779 downwards.
CTGCTCCTCTCTCCAGGCAGCAAGCCTGAGCCACACCATGTAGGCACTGGAAACACCCGAGGATGGAGCCCATGAAGCTCCTGCTTCATTACACAGGATACGAACACCAGCCATATCAATAAAACACCAACAAAGGCTCTCCCTCTGTCTGTTCCTCCTCGAGCATGGTGGTTCAATGAGCTCTCTACCGACATACAATTCCCCTCCCTGCAGGGCTCCGCCTTCTGGAAGTCCAGGGTCCAAGGCCCAGGCTCCACTTCGTGGACTTAACTCCCAGGTTTTTGGAGTGGAATGCCCAGACTCCTACATAAGATGACACCCAGAGTGGCAGTTCTTTCTTCCTCCCTCTCTGGGTACCATGATGGCAAAGAGGATCTAGACAGCCTTGGAGGATGGAAGACAGGATTCTGTGAGCAAAAATCAGTATAAGCAGTTTGTATGTTCCATGTACTGTCTTGAAAATTGCCTGTACTGGCATTGTCTAAATACATTGAGGTCCTGGCTGGGCTTCATGCCTTGGCTTCTAACCCTGGATGAACCTACAACTTGCCTATCAAGTTAACTTCTGCCCAGGCCTCTGCGGTCTTTCTGAGTAATGGGGCTCTTGGTCTGCAAAAAGCCCTCAGACTGCATGAGTAGGAAGGGGATCCGGCTTGTACATAAAGCCAGTAAATGGCTGATTGTTTTTTAAGTGTTTAAAGTACATATGGACTTTGCATCTCAAAAGGAAAAGGACAGTGATACAGAAAGCAAGCCATACTTGAGCCATCACCCGAACTATTTGATCCCTTCGGACCCATTTATTGGGAAAGGGTACATTTTCTTTTCATTCTCACTTGTCCATGTCCTTTGAAATAGTCTACCATTTGGTCCCCTGGAAACCATTCTGACCCTCCTCCAAGGCATGCAGTTCTTTATTTGATGGGTGCACATGTGTTTTTATTTCATTCACCCAGTCTCCATTCAAAGTCGGAGTCAGATGTGAAATTTGAAAGGTTTTATTTCCTAACTACAAGAGCTTTAAGGGGCTGAAGACCTGCCTGCCGCTCTCACCGAGAGAGTACCACGCCCAGATGGGAGGCAGCAGGAGGGCAGGGGAAGAGGGGAGAGGAGGGCTTTGGGGAGGACTTCCCCAGGGACAGGAGCCCCTGCGGCCCGCTGCGCCCTCACTGGCCCTTCTTGTGGGCGGTCTTGATAATGGCGTTTCTGAACAGCGTCACCAGGGGCGTCTGGCTCTTCTCGGTGGACATGAAGCCGCCGTAGCGCTTGTCCTTGGGCGGGCTGTCGGAGCTCGAGTGCTCCAGCTTGTAGGGCCACTCGTCCAACTTCGCCGCCGCCTCGCTCTCCAGCACGAGGCCGGCCTCCAGGTCGGCCCGGGCCGTGCCCTCGGGCCGGAGCGCCAGCCCGGGCCGCGCCCCCGCCTGCTCCCGCCTGAACTCGAGCGGGAAGGCCTCGGCGGGCTCGCCCGCGCCGCTGGGGTACACCTTCACGGGGCGCCGCTTCCTGCCCACCGGCTTGCCCCAGCGGAAGTGCTCCATGGAGTAGGAGCGCTTGCCCTTGCGCGGGGCCGCCGCCGCCGCCTCCTCCTCCTCGCGCTTCCGGCCCACGCCGGCGCCGTCGCTGCTGCCGTTCCGGCGGCCGAAGCGCTCCCAGCGGAAGTGGCCCATGACGTACTTCCGGGGGCTCTCGGTCCGCGGCTGCTCGTCGCCGTTGCCGGGGAACGCGGGCGTCTCGGCAGCGAGGCCGGGCTGGCAGGCCCGGAGGCAGTCCTGGGGCGGCAGACGCGAGCGCGTGAGGGCGGCCGGGCCGCTGCTGTCCCCGCGGGGCCGCCCTCCAGGCCTAGACCGCAGCGGCCCCCGGGCGGCGTCGGAGGCCCCCCCGGCTGCCTTCACCTGCCTCGGCCTGGCAGCGCCCGTACCCCATCCCACTCAGCGCTGGACCCGAATCTCCCCGCAGCTTTTGCCAGCAGGGTCCCTGCCTCTCCCTGTTTGCTCTGTGCCCATTGTGTTAATAAACGCTGGGCGGGTGGAAGTCGCTGGCAGCTAATGAATCTTTAATAGATAAATAAATATGGTTCAGTTCAAGTCTGGGAGGGGCATTGAGCTGAAATTTGGGGCAGAATCTCTCTAGGTGGTAGAAGTACAAGTCCAGCTTCTGGGGCCTGTGTTTTCAGTAATGGGTCAATCTTGCCCCAGTGACCCGCAAATCTACCTCCCGCTCTACACCAGTCCTGCCTCTGTGCCACCCTCAAAACTTTCCCGTCCCCACTGGCATTTTCTCCAGTTGTTTGAAAACTTCTGAACTGATCTCCCTGCACCTTCCCCAATCAGTGAACTTCCCTGTCACCTCCTTGTGACTAGAGGGAGGGGTAGGAAGCCAGGATATTTCCATCGCACTGGTCTTGGAGTTCTGCTCTTTGTCCCCAGAGGACTCAACTGTGGTATTTTCTTGCTAAGGAAAGGGACCAACCGAGTGCACCCTTGAGTTTTCAGTTACTGGGGACTGCAGAGGAGGAAACGGATCCCAACCTCTCCGTTGAGGTGGGAATTTCCTCCTCCAGGGTTTTAGAATTAATGACACTGCAGAATGTTAACTGTGGGAAAAAACTAAGACCATCTGGTTTAAGCTCCCTCTGCCTCACTGGACAGATGATGAAACTGGAGGCTCAGAGAGGTGAAAGAAACTGGCAGTTCTTTGGTGACAGAACTGGGACTAGAACCCAAGAGGTTTGTCTGTGTCAGGGCTCCTTTCCTGGGGAGCTCTTAGCAGGAGAAGCTGTCTCAAGAGTTCCTTGGGTGTCACTGACTGGAACTCACTGGATCCCCTGGGCTTTTTTTTTTTCTTCCTATTTTATATTCCACCTGAAACCTGAACTATGTCTTTGAGGAGGACACTTCCCTTCACCTTACCTCAGCTTCTCCACTGACAAATCACAGAGAATGTGGTGATAAGCTTTTCACCCTCAGCCAGCAGGTGCTGGCAGCGGGCTGGAGTCTCGGCCACTGGTGCCAGCAGTGTGTCTTTTAGTCCTTAGACTTTGTACCATTTCTCATTTATGCTGCCCCAATATGCACACATGTGCATGCACATACACACAAACACACCCGGTGGGAATGTAAAGGGAGCTCCAGCCTTTACAAGTTACAAGGAACTTCGTAAAAAACAGTCTTTAAGGAGAAGCGTGAGACTTTTCACCAGTTAGAGAAAATGGCACCTTGGTTATTTCTTCCTCCTAACCCCCTAGTTAGCTTTGTAACTGGTAGTACAGATGAAAGGGAAAGGGATATGGAGTGGAGAGGGCAAGTAATATGAGGTTATTTACAAAGGAATAATTTGGGGGCTAAAAGATTGAACATATAGGTTCAATTGGAGTAATTATGGTTATTAATTATGGTTGTTGTTGTCATGGAGCACTAGGGAAGTACTGTCTCTAGACAGCTTAAATGGTGTGCAGTCTCCCTACAAGAGGACAGGGCAGGGAACGAGGACAATCAAGATGAAATTGTGGACTAGACCCAGCTCCCTGGAACTGCTTCCCTCATTGGCCCAATTCTGACTTCATCCCATAGGTGCTGCCCTGCCCTGGGTTGAGACACCCCTTTCACTGGGAATGATTGCCCCTTCCCCCTACCCCTTTCTTTTGAGCTGCCCCAGCCTCAGCCCCTCTTCCTGGTGCCCAAACCAAGATGGCAGCCATGGCCTACATACCAGCAGGTTGCTTTCCGTGGTGAGGTCCTGACACTGGCTGCTTTCCAGGCACCAGCCATGCACTTCCATGGAGGCCTGAAGCAGCAAGACCAGCAGCAGGGCCCCCGAGCGACTGCAGCACAATCTCGGCATCTTCCAGGCAGACTGAGGCTCTGCAGAGGCAAACAAGATTGGTGGGACCCCTGCAGGGAGCAGAACAATGTTGGCCAAATCACCAGGAAGGACCGTAAGCCAACGTTAACAAGGCACTCACTGTGGAGGTCAAGGCTGTTTGAGGACAGGAGCAGTGCTGAGGGGACAGGAGGTGTGCAGGGTGGTGGTGTGGATTGTGTAGGGAGGAGGGGAGTGGGACTGAGTAAACTATGGGCAATTCTTTCCTTTATCTCCTGTTATCTCCAAAGACCCCTGTGGAGGCCATATCAGAGATCATTTGGTCAAGCCCCTCACTTAAGAGATGGGGAAATTGAGGCCCAGAGAGGTACAATTACTTGTGTCCTTCATGACTAGGTAAGGCTAAGTTCTCCGGTTTCCAGCCCAGAGTTTTCCCATCTCACTACCTGCATGAAGTTACAGTTGCAACACTTTACATCTAAAGGCCTGGGAGCAACTTGGGAAAGACCAAGGACTCTGAAATCCGGCTCAAGATGACTTTCCCCCTCCTCCTCCAGTAGGAGCCTACTCTTCCTCTGAAACTCTATTCTTATGAATATTAGGTTTGCATGAAGGCAAATAAAACCTCTGGCCAATTTATTCAAAACCTCAGCCAACCCAATTTGCTGTCTGGTACACAAACCCCTTGGGTGATCACAATTTCCCAGACTCGGTAACTTTGGGGAGATTTCTTTTTAATGCTGATCCCCATTCTCTTAAAAGTCACTTATCTTCTGCACACATTATACGTTAGATCTTTTGTTCTCTGGGTCTTTCAATGAGGTCTGAAATATCTGACTTAAGAGGATGTAGGTGTGGAGGGGAAAGAGATGGACAGACAGAGCAGAAGGAAATCACCTCCCACTCTGAACATCTACCAAAGACACTTTTGGGGAATCCCAGAAATACCCGTGGGCGAGGCTGAGGTCGAGGCCAAGATGCAGTAAAGACACCCCCTGGTGCCCAAGCCTTCCCCCAGCACCTCTACTACCCCTCCTCTGGGTCGCCCCCTGTAGCAACCTGGGGTTCTGTAATTTTGGTTTTCAGAAGATCTTCTCAGTCAGATGTAGGAAGCAACCTAATCAGATGAGAAAAGTAATTCGCATTAAGGTATAGGTGACCAATATGTCTTGTCACTCCTAATGAACATTTGCCTTTTAAGATAAGGTTGTCTAAAAGAAATCTCTCGTTTGTGGAAATGTGTGGGCCAAATCTTTTTTTTTTTTTTTTTTTTTTTTCCCTAGCAGAGGCTTTGGGAGGGGAAATCTTCCCTGGCGCTCTCTGTCTACTTCAGGAAGCCCCTTCATTCTCTCAAAGATCTGGGCACTCTCAGGGCTCCTCCTGAATGGCTGCCAAGCACCAGCTGAGCGTTTTCAGAACAGCCATTAGGTGGCGCTGGCAGCCAGCACCTCCGCTGAAGGGGCTCCTGGGTGTGAACTGGTCAAACTCGGTGCCCAGTCGTGAACAGGGGCAGGCTGCTCCTCCCGTAGCCTGCTGCTGCTCCAGCCCGAACTTGGTGGACAAGGAACTTAGATTAAAGCTCTGAAACCACACAGCACATCTGAGTCAGATGTTCCAGAAGAAGAAAATTGGTAGCTATATGTTGCTGTGGGCAAGGGAAAATAATGTCTTTTTAGAGGAAGAAGTAAAATCACACAGGTCTGACAGTGCCTTCAACTGTACTTCAACTCCCCTCAAAGTTGTCCATTCGAAACGACTTCCATTTTCTAAAATCCTCCCTCATGATTTCAGGCCTTCCTGGAAAACCCCAGAGATTATTTTCTCTCCTTCTGCCGCACTGGTCGTGTTACACAATGTGGCAACATTCTCACTCCCCCCCTCTCAAAGCTTCATTCTACTGCTAAAAGGTGTTTTTTGTTTTTGTTTTTGTTTTCTGAAAGCAACTTTTCATCTTGCTTATATTTTCCATTTTTCTACAAATGAACAACTATTACCTTATTTGTGGTATTTTAAAAAGTGATCAAGTAATGGGGAGATGTCAATGTTTTGCTTTATGTAAGTAGGAAGGATGTTAGAGTCCAAAAATTGAACGCCTTGAAAAAATAAATAGAAATTTACAATTTGTTAATATTTACATTAACTTTATATAGAACTACACTTATTAGAACTTCAAAATGTAAGCAAATTCTTTATGAGCTAAATAAAATTGTTTATTGCTCTAAAATTGCACATTGGCTGTGCCTTTCCTGGTGAGTAGAGGTGTGGAGTTTTATCCTTGCACCATGCCTCAAATCCATCAAGTCTGATAAAGGTGTCAAGGGAATCTGAAGTCATTAAACTATCCATAAGTTGTACATACCTCAGCAACCAACAAAACAAACACACTTCTACTTTCCTTGGCTCTTCCCAGCCATCCTGTGAAAACCCATGCCTCATGTGCCCTGCAGGTCCTCCCTCCTCCACTGGAAAACTCTTGCGTGAGCCCAGGGCATCTCAAACGGCTGCCCACTTCCCAACCCAGGGTCTCCGGGAGAGAGGATCCATTTCTTCCGTCCCGTTGAGGGCACCTGAAACTGGGCATGGCGTTTCAGGACCTTGGACAGGCCCGACAGCAGGGTCTTGGAGAGAAAGACCTTGGTTCCTCCTGCTGTGTAGGCGACACGGGAATCGTGAAATTATCATAGCGCAGCCACGGCGGCTGCTCTAAGGTGGGCAGGGAAACGAGGACCCAGAGGTCTGAATCCAAAAAAGTCTGAAATGCAGGGCGTTTCTTGTGACTTCTTAGTCTTTCTCTGCAGCCCCCAATTCCAACATTAATTTGCCCCAGAGTATATGGTATTTTACTTGTAAGAAGTGACACCTACCCAGAAAATCGTGAGGAAGACGACCCAAAAGCCTGGGTTCTTCCAAGACGCCCCAGAACGTGGCAGGAGCTGCAGGGGGTCCTAGCATCCCCACTGCCTCCGTTTCTCCACCCGAGCCCCGGGACCCCTCCCCCGGCGGCGGCGGCGGCGAGTCCCCGGGCTGCAGCGCTCGCAGCCTCGCAGCCGCCCCCCGGCCGTCGGGAAGCACGCTCGGAGCAGCTTCTCACTTCTCAACCAGCACTGGAACTTTTCGAAGTCCTCGGGATCGCGGTGAGCCAAAGGCGCCTCGAGTCCGGGGGGCCGAGGCGGGCGGGAGCATCCCGAGACCGCGGGGGTGACAGCGGGGCTTCCGCGCCCTGCGCCCTTACCTGTGGCGGCGACGCTGCTCTCCGGGTAACGCCCGCTGCGCCGGGACAAAGACGCTCGGCGGCCTCTTGCTCACTTTTCTTCCTTCTCCTTCGCCGCCGCCTGGTCCCTGTCGCTGTCCTCGGTCCTTATATACAGGATGGGCTCTGGACGTGACCTTCCGGCAGCCTTTTTCCAGCGCAGCCGGCAACTCCCCGGTGGGAAGGGGGGGCCGGGGGGCTGTGGCTGCTTCCAGGTAGGGGCTGGGCGAAAGAGCAGACGTGCCTGGAAAGGGGGCGGCCCCCTGCCCTCGGAGGCTGCAATTAACACCGTCCTGCTGACGGCTGCACCTGTCAGCCGTCAGGAGAGAACTTAATTAGGGACGGTGTTGGGTAGCCAGTTAGGACGGGCTGGCGACTTAGCACCCCGGTGTGGGGCAGGCCCGGCGCGCCTTTTGGCGAGGTGAAGTTACCTGCGTGCGTGCTGGGGCTGGCATCTGCCTCTTGGTCTGTAGGGGTAAATATCACCGCAGAGGGAGTGCGATTGTGATGCCTCAGATTTCCCCCAACGTTTGGAAATCGTGATGGGAGCTGTCCCCTGGGAATCACAATCTCTCTGTTCCTTGAGAGGAGAAGAGGGGGACGCTGATCCCCGGCCCAGGACAGACTGCCTTCTTGGGGGTATGGAGGTGCCTTGCACTGCCCCCCAAAAGTCTGCTCCTCTCCTGTGCCCCAAACCTCAAGGAAAATGTCCTCTTAACTTAGGCCATTAATGTGGGGACCAGGGCACATGAAAAGCACTTGTGGCCTCTGATCGGGGCCTGTGGTGACAAAGCCGGAAGAGATGACTAGGAACTCTCAGACAGTCTTCAGTCTGGCCCAGCCTCTGGGTCCAGCTTGGACTCTAGGCTCCAATGCCAGTCCAGGGAGAGGAGGACAGCCCTCGAGCCGGCAGTGGACATGGGGTAAAGAAGCAAACCCCAAGGGGGGTGTCATGTGGGGGCAGAGAGAAGTTAGAACTAAACTGAACTTCAGATCAAAGTGTTTGTTCCTCCACCTGCAGGAACCTTCTTTACTCCCAATCAGATGCTCTTTTGGCCTCAAGAGTCTTGAGAATTCCAGTTTTCTGGTGGTGATATTGGGTTGATAGTCAGTAGTCCTTTCCTCTTGGGCCACAAGTGAGAGCCAAGCTACTTAACATAGATAAGGTGCTGTCTCACCTGGCCTTGACCTCATCTCCCACCTCTCTTTCCTGTGCTACCATCACCACCGTTTTTTTTAATGTATGTATTTATGACTATAACTTTCTCCCTAAGTGTGGGTTTAGTTGCATTCCATAAATTTTGATATGTCATATTTTCATAATCATTTCATTCAAAATAACTTCTCATTTTCATTGAGATGTCTTCTTTGACCTCTGGGTTCTTGAGAAATGTGCTGTTTAACTTCCAAACATTTGAGATTTTCTAGTTATGTTTTGAATCTGATATTAAGCTTAATTCCCCTATAGTCTCAGAAAACATACTCTGTTTGATTTCAGTCCTTTGAAATTTTTTGAGGCTTGCTTAATGGATGAACATATGTTCCATTTTGGTTAATGTAGTCACATGCACTTTGAAAGAATATATATTCTGTGGTTGTTCATATATTCGATATCCTTTCTATATCTAGATCCTTTGTGATTATTTGTCATTTTATTCTATTAGTTACTGAGAGAAGTATATATTTCAATCTTCCCATTATTTTTGTGGACTTATCTATTTCTCCCTTTGGTCCTGTCCATTTGTAAAATTCTGTTATTAAGTCCATATAATTTAAGATTATTATTTAGAATTGACCTTTTATTGTTATGAAATATCCCTCTGTATTTCTGGTAATTATTCTTGTCTTAAAATCTATTTGAGATAAGTATATCTATACCAGATTTCTCCTTTTCTTTCTTTTCTCTCTCTTTTTCTTTCTTTCTTTCTTTCTTTCTTTCTTTCTTTCTTTCTTTCTTT
>JAKSZT010054568.1:837995-851742 GCA_026826555.1 Tolypeutes matacus | reverse complement strand
TTTCTTTCTTTCTTTCTTTCTTTCTTTCTTTCTTTCTTTCTTTCTTTCTTTTCTTTTCTTTTTTCTTTTTTTTTTTGTGTGTGTGTGCATGCCATGCTTTTTTCCTTTCCTTTATTTTCATACTTTCTGTGTTCTTTTATGTTTCTTACGTTTCTTATAAGTAGCATGTGATTTGTTTTGTTTTTATCCAGTCTGACATTGGTTATCATTTAACTGGGATATGTACTAAAGCCCATTTACATTTACATTTAATGCAGTTGCTTAGATATTTGGATTTCAATATGTCATCTTATTATTTATTTTCTATGTATCCCACTTAGTTTTTCCTTTTTTGACTTTTAAAAAAAGATCAAGTATTTTTTATTATTTCGTTATTCTTTTTTATTAGTTTATTATTTATACATACTTTTACTATTTTTTCATGGTTACTTTAGAGATTACAACATGCATTCTTTTTTTTAGGAGGTACTGGGAATTGAACCCAGGACCTTGTACTTGGAAAACAGGCACTCAACCACTGAGCCACATCCACTCTCCACAACATGCATGCTTAAATTTATAAAGTCTAATATAAATGCAAATGCCTTGGAACACTTTAAAACCATCTAAAACTAATAAAGATAAGAATAAAAAGAACAAACAAACAAACAAACAAATCTACTCTTTTCTGCCTTTTGTGTTAATTTTTTCATGTATTTTAATTCTGCCTCTGTTTTAAACTCCAGAAGATATTATTGTTGTTGTTTTATTCAAAAATAGTCATTTAAATTATTCCACCTGCAAAATGTGGAATTTGCATCCATCACCCTCACATTCCTTTGGCCGCACTTTAGTTGCAAGAGAGGATTAGAATTGTAGTTTAATCCCAGGTTACTACATGCCCAGCTAAGAATCTGGAGATTTATTTATTTATTTATTCATTTATTTTTACTGGATACATATAAAATTTTTTTTAAATCAAACAATATGTTACACAATATATTTGGTTCATAGTAACGCATTCATACAATATTTGTCCTTTTGTGTCTGGCTTGCTTTGCTCAACATAATGTCCTCCAGGTTCATTCATGTTGTCATATGCTTTATGACTTCATTTCTTCTTACAGCTGCATAATATTCCATCGTGTGAATAGACCACAGTTTGTTTATCCATTCATCTGTTGATGGACACCTGGGTTGTTTCCAACTTTTGGCAATGGTGAATAACATGGCTATGAACATCGGTGTGCAGATGTCTGTTCGTGTCACTGCTCTCAGTTCTTCTGGGTATATACCCAGTAGTGGTATTGCAGGGTCACGTGGCAAGTCTATATTCAACTTCTTTAGGAACTGCCAAACAGTCCTCCATAGTGCTTGTACCATCCTGTATTCCCACCAACAGTGAAGAAGTGTTCCTATCTCTCCACATCCTCTCCAACACTTGTAGTTCTCTGTCTTTTTAATAGTGGCCATTCTGATAGGTGTGAAATGATATCTCATTGTAGTTTTGATCTGCATTTCCCTAATCATGAGTGATGTTAAGCATTTCTTCATGTGTTTTTTGCCATTTGTATTTCTTTGGAGAAATGTCTGTTCAAATCTTTTGCCCATTTTTTAATTGGATCTTTTGTCTTTTTATTGTTGAGCTGTAACATCTCTTTATATATCCTGGATATTAAACCCTTATCAGATATGTAACTTCCAAATATTTTTCCCATTGAGTTGGCTGCCTTTTCACCCTTCTGACAAAGTCCTGTGAGGTGCAAAAGTGTTTAATTTTGAGGAGGTCCCATTTATCTATTTTTTCTTTTGTTGCATGTGCTTTGAGTATAAAGTCCAAGAAACCACCACCTACTACAAGGTCTTGAAGATGTTTCCTAACATTTTATTCTAGTTGTTTTATGGTCCTGGCTTTTATATTTGGATCTTTGATTCATTTTGAGTTGATTCTTGTATAGGGGATGAGTTAGGGGTCCTCTTTCATTCTTTTGGTTAAGATATCCAGTTGTCCCAACACCATTTGTTGAAGAGACTGTTTTATCCCATTAACATGGACTTGGTAGGTTTGTCAAAAACCAGTTGACTATATAGGTGAGGGTTATTTATTATTATTATTTTTTTTTTTTTTAAAGATTTTATTTATTTATTCATTCATCCCCCCCCTGCTGCTCGCGCTCGCCGGGTCAGCCAACCACGCCATGCGGGCGGGCCCGCCCTCACCAGGAGGCCCCGGGAACCGAACCCGGGGCCTCCCATATGGCAAACGGGAGCCCCACTGATTGAGCCACAGCCGCCTCCCTAGGGTTATTTATTATTAAGCACAACTGTATTTTGTGATATGGTAAAATTATAAAGAAATGTATAGGAGGGATAAGTTCCAATCTCAAGATAATGTCTAACCCTAAGGAGAGGAATGTGGTTATAATAGATTCACAGGAGATCTCAGCTATTCTGATAGTATTTTATTTCTAAAGCCAAATGGTGAATTCAAGAATATTTATTAAAATATCCATTACATAGTTTGTGTCTAATATCCAGCAGTTACACTAAAATGCTGTTCAAAGCTATTTATGCAGCATTTTTTATAGCAATAAACCAAAATAAGCTGAACAATAGATGTGGGAACCCAGGGCCCGGGCTTCCCCTAAGCCCACAGCCCATAGATGCCTACACGACCCAGACATGGTCAAAGGTTAATAATCATGTATAGATGATCTCACAAACCATAATCTCCTCAGAGTGGAAAACTTCTTTCCTGCATGCATGGTGATAACATCAGCAGACCCCACATGTACACGTCACAGGACCGGAGCAGAAACTCTGTGCTCATACCCTATGGAATGCCTTTGCCCTGAAACCCTTTTATTAGCCCTTATTTTCCCACCTCTTTGAAGAGTGCTAATTCCATTCTCTGCACTGCTGCCATTGGAGAGTCTCTCCTGTTTATAAGTCCAAATAAAGCTTATGTCTGACTCAGTGCCAAGTGCATTCTTTGATCTTGTGGCTGCCCCAAATCACGCCCTCCAGGAGTTGGGTTGGAACAATAGAGTATAATTATAAAAGTTATAGTAAAGTCATACAAGAGAATAATTTACAGTCATTCAAAATAATAAATGTGGATACTTATTTCTGGACATGGAGAAATGACTACTATATATTGCTAAGCAAAAAGAAATATAAGGTATAGATATAGTTGTAAATGTTAATAGAGGTAAAGATGAAAAGATACCAACTTGTTAGTAGTAGTTATTCTGGTTATCTAATGCTAGGTCACAAACCACCCTAAAACTCAATGGTTTCAAGCAGCAACATTTGTGTCGTTCATGAATCTGCAGTCTGGGGCAGGGCTCAGTGGGGACAGCTTGTTTCTGCTCCCCTTGGCAGGGGCTGGGGCAGATCCAAGGCTGGGGCTGGAATCCTGGAAGCCTCCCTCGTTCACACATCCAGCTCCTGGACCCAGAACTGGCACCGGAAGAGCAGGGGCTCCTCAGACCCCTCTCTCTATCTTTATGTAATGTAGCCCGGGAATCTCTCCAGCATGGTGGCTTTAGGGTAAGTAAAATGGCAGCTTCAGGGTAGCCAGACTTCTCAGGCATGGACTCAGGCTCCCAGGCATGTGTCTGAAAGAGAAAGGGGGAAACTGAGCACTTAGTATGCACCAGGGCCCATGCTGGATGCTCTATATACCCCAGAGCAAAATCCTCACCGCAGCCAGTGAGACAGGGATCTGCCATCCAGAAATAATTACAGGCTCCAAGAAGCTCCCCATCGGCTTGGAAGGGGGGAAAGACAGGTGCGGGGCCCAGCCTGGGGTGCGCTCTCTTAGGGGTGTTGAGGTGCAGTGCTGTGGGGCATGGAAGGAGGAGGCGGTAGGGAGGGCCGTTCTGCTGGGGCTCCCACAAGGAGGGGAGGCTGAGCCGGGCTGAGCCTGGAAGGAATAGCTCACGGGATGGAGAGTGGACAGGCATGGCCAGCAGAGTAAACAGCACGTGCAGAGGACTCGAGGCCGGAGAAGCCCTGTCATGTTCATGGAACTACGAGAAGCGGTGTAGGAGCGAACGCTGGTTGGGTGCAGTGGAGGAGAGAGAAGACTGCTAGAAAGGGGCAGAAGGGGGCGGCAGCATTTAGGGGCTGAGCCAGGGGAGACGCAGGACCAGATTTCCGAGACAGTGGGGGGGTGGGCCAGAGGGGAAGGAGCCTGGAGACAGGAGGCAAGGATGGTCAGCAGCCACTCCAGGTCCCGGAAGCCAGTGTGGCCAGGGATGGGGGCAACGAGGGTGGAGGTGAGGCAGCGGGTTCCTGAAGAGGAAGAGCCATGGGCGCCCGACCGTGGCCCACGTGGACGGTGCCGTGTGGCGTCGTGGTGAAGAGCACAGGCTGCCGGGCCCTCCGCCCCCTCAGCCACTGCCGAGCTGGGTGACCGTGAGCAAACGCCCAGCTTCTCTGTGCCTCAGTTTTCCCATGGATGAAATGAGGGAGATGATGGCAGCACCCAGGGGGCTGTTGCATGGGAGAAATGAAGTAAGGCCTGAGAAGCTCGGGGAGCAGGGTCTGGCTCCCAGCCAGCCCTCCAGAAGGGTGGCACCCCCCTTGTCACTAGGGAAGTGCCAGGCCCAGGATGATGACTAGGGGGTCAGACCCAGGGAGCTTAGGACAGGGCAGCTGATGAGTTGGGTTTGGAAACCTTGAGTGTGAGGATTTTGGGGGCCGGGTGACGTACCCCCAACTCGCTGTGGATGTGCCAAGAGTTCCCGTCCAGGTGGCTGCTCTCGTCATCCCAGCTCTTCACCTTTGAGGGTTTAATTGGAAAAGTAATGTCACCAGGGTGTGAGTGCGTGTCCAAGGCAGGTGCAGAGCCGGCCTCGGCAGGGGAGGTGAAGGGAGCAAGGGCGGCAGGTAGGATGGGGGGCGGAGAGCACAACGGGGGGGTCCCCCCACAAGGGTCAAGCTAGGTGACAACTTACGATTTTATACCAAACCCAGAGCGAAACTGTGGCCGGGGGTCCCACCTTTTATAAGACGTCTCTGGCAGAATGGCCACGAGAGTAAGCGGCTCACTGCTACAGGACTTAGAGCAAACCTGGGAGTGAAGCCGAGGGAAGGATTAAGGATGGTTCCGGGTCTCGGGTTTGAGCATCTGGGTGGCAGGTGGGGCCATTCAGGGATAGGAGGAAGACTGGGGAGAGAAGAGGTTTGGAAGCAACAACTATGTGCTCTGCAACCCTGGGCAAGTTACTTAACCTCTCTGGGCTTCTCTGGGAGGATTCAAAGCCCAGCCTCGCAGTGCTTGGGAGAATTTGTCTAAGACTCATGAACAGGCCAGGGAAATTCCAGTACTGTTATGGTTCTTTTCAGCAGAAACAGAAAATTAAGAAGTCTCTGGGGGATGGGGATGGGGAGTAAGCATGGAGCTGGTCCCCGGAAAAGGACCCTGAAGCTGGAGCACAACTGAGGCTGGGGGCGGGGGGCAGTGGGGGTGTGGGCAAGGCTGGGGCTGGGGCTGCAGCTGCTGGGACTGCAAGCAGGGGGACGGGGGGGGGGGGTCTGTGAGGCCCCAGATGGCCAGGGAATGTGTGGGTCCCCCACTGCCCCCTCAGCCTACAGCACACCCGCTTCCAGCAGCCCAGGCCCCTTTCCCTCCCGCTGCCCCCATTCAGCTCTGCAGCTGGGCCACTTCACCGTCCTCCGGTTTGACCCCAAGGGCAAAAAGGAATCAATTTGTGCAGAGAGTTGGAATGAAAGCGATTTCAATTGACCCTTGAATGGGGTTTTAATTTGCTTCATTACAGCCAAAGGGGCCTCACGAGGAGCCCCTTGAGACTGCTTCTATCCGCTAATGCGTGCGTGCCTTCGTGCCACAGCCTGGGCTGTTGTCTGGACGTGGGGGCAGAGCAGAAGTGGGGAGGCCAGGGAGGGCCAGAGTCCAGGGCCCTCCCCGGAATTGGTTTCCAGCAGCCTCAGGGTCCCAGCAAAGCCTAGAGTGGAGGAAGAAGCAGTGGGAGGCCTCCCCTCTGGGCCTTAGGCTCCCACTCTGCAGTGGGGCGGGGGTCTATGGCCCCTTGGTCCCTTCTACGATTTTAAGTATGACGGGCTTCTCGGAACACCTACTCGCCTGTCCCCCAGGGGCCGGCCAGCCAGTGGGGGCTGTTGGCTAATTGCCTGCAGGTGCAGGGCCTGGGAGCCACCCAGGGGGGAGCCAAGAGCCCCGGGACCGCCTGTGAGCTCCTAGTCACATCCGGCATTTGAAAATTCAGGGTCTTTCTCTCTGAGCCGTATCCATGGGTGATTTGGCATTTTGGGAACAATCCCTTAACCCAATCATTTTTCCAAACCGGGGCCTTTGTTCCTGAGCAATAGGGACGGACTTCCTGGAGGTGGGGTCTGGCTGACGATGTCGCGAACATTAGGGACGCACCAGGCTGTCCTCCATGAGGTCCCTGCAGCCACTTGTTCCAGACAGAGCCCGGGCCCCGGCAGCCCCCAGTCTGACTCAGTGACGGTTATAATGGGTCTTTTGTGGGGAAAATGCCTTTGTGAAGGTCCTCGGGTGGCGACTGCCGCTTTTCCCTAAGAATGCAGGCTTCTGCAGCCCGGGCTTGAGCTCAGGCAGGGATGCAGGAAGGACGCTGATAACGTAAATCCATTAGTGCATTCAGAGCCGGGACTGTCCGCCTTCCGCTGGCCCCAACAATGGCTGCGTGGAGGGGCTTGAAGTGGCCTTTTCATGGGCACTCAGCTCAGTCCCCATCTCTGAGCCCCGCCCTGAACAAAGGAGCGGAGCGGGATCCAAGCAGCGAGCCGAGAGCCGCAGAGGCCACGCTGTGCCCTCTGTCCCGTTGCCCCGGGAGCGTGACGCCAGGCCCGGGCAGCACCGGTGCAGGGTGACCTGCCCCGCAGCGGCCCATGAGCCCATCACCCTGCTCGTGTGTGTGCACACATGCACGTGTGTTTGTGTGTGCGTGTGTGTGAGGGATGGGTGCAAGGGAGTCTGAAAGACGAAGCTTGTTTGGCTTTATTTTAACACACTGGCCGGGACTTTATGTCCAGTTGCAAGTGATTCTCTTCAAAGCAGCCCCTTGGGCTGCCGAGTGGGCCAGCGCTCAGACCACTGGCAGAGAATGGGGATGACCCTAATGGGTACAGGGTTCTTTTGGGGGGTGATGAAAGGGTTCTAAAATCTGCTGTGGTGATGGTGGCAAAACTCTTTGCACACTGAAGCTATTTTTTCAAAGGGCAGACTTTGGAGAAAAATGCACAAGTTGATTTGTAGCATAATCAGAGAATGGAATACTATTCAGCAATAAAAAGGAGCAAACTACTGATGCACGTGCAAGAACATGGCTCAATCTCCAAACACCGTGTCAAGTAAAAGAATCCAGACACGAACCACAGTGACTATGTGACTCCATTTGCACGAAGTGCAAGAACAGGCAAAACTAATCCATAGGGATGAGAAGGGGTGACTGGAAAAGGTCACAGAGAAGTTTCTAGAGTGATGGAAGTGCTCTATATCTTGATTAGTGGATCAAAAAATCAATGGACTGGGGAGTGGATGTGGCTCAAGTGATTGGGCTTCTGCCTACCACATGGAAGGTCCCAGGTTCAGTTCCCAGTGCCTCCTGGAGAAGACCAGCAAGACAGCGAGTTGGTGCGACGGGCTGGCGAGGTGAGCTGACACAACAAGGAGACACAAAGAGGAAACACAATGAGAGACACCACAAAGCAGGGAGCGGAGGTGGCTCAGGTGATTGAGCGCCTCTCTTCCACATGGTCTCAGGTTTGGTTCCTGGTGCCTCCTAAAGAGAAGATGACCAGACACAGAGAGCACACAGCAAATGGACACAGAGCAGACAGTGAGTGCAAACAACGAGGGGGAGGTGGTGGGATAAATAAATAAAGTAAATCTTTTGAAAAAAAAATTCAATGGACGGTGTACTTAAAATCTGTACATGATCATGTATGAAATGATACCTCCAAAACAAAAGGGGGGAAGAGTTAATAAAGTTGAGAATCATGGTTTTAAACATTTTATTCAGAGAATATGAAAAACAAAATCTCTGCTCTTAAAAAATCAAACTCACCTTTCATGAATTTTTTCTTTCATTTTTAAAAAACTTCTCCGTTATAGGAATTTCCAAACATACGAAAATGAGGAATCTAGGACAATGGTCCCCCATCTGCTTGTCAGTCTTCAACCTTCTGTGTTTTTCTTTTAAACATTCCCCTCCAAGTTTAATGTTTTTTTTTCCTAGGGAATGTCAACCACATCCCAGACCTGTACCTATAAAGAATGTGTATGTATTACTAAGAGAGAGGGACTTTTGAAAAATGACCAGAAGGGAACAGGTGTGGCTCAAGTGGTTGAGTGCCTGCTTCCCACATGGGAGGTCCCGGGTTCAGTCCCCGGTGCCTCCTGAAAAACAAACAAACAAAACAACAACAACAAACAAACAAACAAGCGAAAAAATCAACTCAGGGGAGCCGATGTGGCTCGGTGGTTGAGCTCCGGCTTCCAGCGTACGAGGTCCCAGTTTCAATCCCAGGCCCTGGTAGCTGAAAATAAATAAATAAGTAAATAAATGAAAATAACCACAATACCATTATCAAATTCAACAAAACCAACATTTCCTTAATGTCGTCTCATATCCAGTCTGGGTTCAGTCTTTCCCTTTGGTCTCAAATGCCCTTTCCCGTCTCTCTCGTGCTCACCTGGATCCAGACAAGGCTCACAGTTGCCTTTGGAGGATTTGTCTCTGAAGTCTTTCCAGCTCTGTAACAAGCCCCCTTTCTTGTGCGTGTCCATTTTGTGGGGAGCACTTATAGCTGGCGTCAGGCGATGCCCCTCACCTGCCCTCCCCACACCCTCCCTCAGCACAGCTTTGGGCCCCTCTGCAGGGTGGAGGCCTGCGCCTGCCGGGCCCCAGCCGCCCCTGCCTTTGACTTCTGGGAAAAGCGGCTCCACGAGCAACCACTGGCCTTCCCTCTGAGGCACCACCACCCTGAACAAAGCCAGGGGCGCTGTGGCCAAGTATGAGGTATCACCTTCTGGCCTTTCGGATGTGGGCTATGGGTGCATGAGAGGCCTGGGGGCACCTCTGACTTGTGACTCCACCTGGGTTTCTGTGAGGGAGCGGATTATAAGTAAAGGGGTGCAGTGGTGACCCCAGAGGGGAGAAGGAGGCCTTTGGCAGAGGGAGACCTGTGAGTGTCCAAGAAGGGGGGGTCCTGAGGTGGAGGCCAGACCAGAAAGAGGAGGGGGCAATAAGTGTCACATGATGTCCCTGAAAGGGAAGGGCATAGAGTTAACTATACCAATTCCCCCCAGTAGTTCACTTCTTCATTCGACAAGCGTTTACACATCTCTAGTGCAAGGCACGGCCTAAGAGCAGGATTCAGCAAGCAACAAGGCCCAGTCACTGCCCTCAGGGAGCTTCCATTCTAGCGAGGGAGAGGGGCAGTAAGCACACAGGCAGGGAAACCTCCACTAAGTCAGGGGGCGATTCGTGCTGTGGACAACCGTAAAGCATCGTAAGGGGGACAGGCTGGTGAGGGAGGCCTCTGAGACCAGGCAACAACTAGCAGAGACCTGAAGGAAGCAAGGGAGCAAAGCTTCCAGATATCCGGGTCAGGCATAGAGGAGAGAGCAAGTGTGGAGACCCCAGGCGGTTGCAATTTTTGCACATTTGAGCAACAGCCAGTGTGTGGCTGAGGCAGAGGACAAGGAGAGGTGGGACACAGAGCAGAGGGGCAGGAGGGCCTGGAGCTTTGTGTCCTCTGTAAGAGCTGGGGCTTTGACTCTGATGGCGGTGGGGGCCCCAGGGCACTGGGCAGAGGGCTTTCACCACCTGCCCGTGTCCCATCAGGGGCGCCGTGGCTGCTGTGGTGGAGGCCTAGGGGGGACCAGCTGGGAGGCTCCTGCAGAAACCAGGTCACAAGCGATGGCATGGGAACAGGGCAGAAGCGGCGGAGGCAGGGAGAAGCGGTGGTTCGAGAAGGGAGAGCCAATGGGACTGGCTAATGGATTGGATGAGAGGCATGAAAGAAAGAGTCAAGGAGGAAATCAAATTTCAGACCTGAGTCACCAGAAGGATGAAGTTTCCATTTACTGATGAAGAGACTGAGGCAGGAGCAAATTTGGGGAGGACGGTTAGGCACGCAGATGTGGACACGTTCATCTGAGTTCCTATTGGGCAGGTTGGAGGACAGGACAGGAGGCCTTGGACGGGAGATGTCAATTTGGAAGTCATCATTGTAGAGCAGGGGTCCGTGAGCTTGAATTGAAATTCAAAAAAACCTTATTCTTGTGGGGATGCGTTGGTGCGGGTGTGACATATTTATTAAATAATACACAGTATAGTGTGGGCTTAGTAAGGGGTCTGTGGTTTTCACCTGACTGGCAAAGGGGTCCGTGGGACAAAAAAGGTTAAGAACCCCTGGCAGAATGCATTACTGTGAACCAAATATATTGTGTAATATATTGTTTGATTCAAAAAAAAAATTTACATGTATCCATTACATTTAATTGAGAAATGTATATATTTATTCATCTGTGTTTACTTTTTAGTTTTTAATTGTTTATGTTTTCAATTATTAAATGTACAAAATAAAGTTAAAAAAATTAAAAAAAAATGTTATGCTTATGACAAAACTTAAATAAAGCTACTTTGGGTCAAACAAAACAAAACAAAACAAAACAAAAGAACCCCTGGCGTGGAGTAATAGTGGAAGCTACATAAGAGTGGAATTCAATGCAGGCTAGTCAAAATCCCAAAAGGATTCTTTAAAAATTGACAAGCAGATTTTAGGCCCATCCAAAAGAATAAAGGCATGAAAAATAGCCAAGAAAATTTTTAAAAGAGCAATGAAGGGGTCCCTGCCCTGACGCCAGAGCCCCTGCGTTGCAAGTCCCCGGCTTTCTGTCTGTCTCTCGGCCCTATAATGGGATTGCGCTGTTATCCCGCAGCAACGGGCAGAGGCTCCTGGTTCCCAGCGCAGCAGAGGCCCTGGGGCCAAAGCTGGTTTCAGCGCACACACTTCTGTGGATTCCTGCTCTTATTTTGCTTTTGCCCTTTTCAGATTCCCTATTTTCTTGCCAGTTTGGCCACATGTTTTAAAGTATTTTAAACAGTTTAGTAGGCTTTGTTAGTTACGCTCATTGGGAACGGTCTCCAGTGCATCCCATCTGCCAGAGTAGTGGGAATAGACCTTCCATGTTCAATCTTCCCAGCCAGAATACACAGCCTTTTCTTCATACAAAAGTTTAAACAATACGTTCCTAACACTTTTACCAGTGGTAGCATCGTATCTTCAAACATGCATATTGTCTGTTTAGAAGGAAATTCTTTGGGTTTCTTTATCCCCTTTAATCACTTACACAGGTACAATTCAGTGATACCCGCTGCATTTGACAGTGTTATGCTGCCCTCACCACCATCCACCACCAAAACCTCTTCATCACCCCAAACAGAAGCTCTGGGCCCACTAGCAAGAACTTCCCTTCCAGCCCAGCCCTAGTAACCTGGAAACCACTTCCCGTTTTCTATGAATTCGCTTATTCTAGGTATTCATGGAAGTGAGCCATACACTATTTGTCCCTTTGTGCCTGGCTTTTCTCACTCAACACGGTGTCTTCCAGGTTCAGCTGTGCTGCAGCATGTTAGGAGACATTTTTAGGTAGCTATTTTTGAGACTCTGGTACTTCTGAACTCCATGTGCAAACTCTATTAGCTTAGAAGCTAATATTTGTATAACTCACGGATTCCAGCTACACCACTCTTTTTTTTTTTAACTTTATTTTGTACATTTAATAATTGAAAACATAAACAATTAAAAACTAAAAAGTAAACACAGATGAATAAATATATACATTTCTCAATTAAATGTAATGGATACATGTAAATTTTTTTTTTTTTTTTTGAATCAAACAATATATTACACAATAGATTTGGTTCATAGTAACGCATTCATACAGTATTTGTCCTTTTGTTTCTGGCTTGCTTCGCTCAGCATAATGTCCTCCAGGTTCATCCATGTTGCCATATGCTTTATGACTTCATTTCTTCTTACAGCTGCATCCACTCTTTTTCATAAGGGTGTTACGTCTTGTGTGTTATTATTCTGGAATAATCTTTCTGACGTACGAAGCATGTAGCTGACCCTCTGACAGCCTGCCTCGTTGCTATGTCTGTCAGGAGGTTGTGATCGAGTCGGTATGCAGAGAAGAACTCTATTTACTTAGGTTTTGATCAATATTCAGTGTATTAAAGTTACAATGTAGGGAAACGGATGTGGCTCAAGAGGTTCGGCGTCCGTCTACCATATGGAGAGACTGGGGTTCGATCCCCGGTACCTCCTGTTTAAAAAAAAAAAAAAAAAAAAAAGTTACAATGTAGAATCTAGTTTCCTTTAAGCCTTGACACACAGCTTCAAAATCTTAAATTTACTTGTAAATCATATCATTTTGTGTTTAAAATCAGAAGCACTTATTTTTATTTAATTTTGGTTTGCGGCTCAATTAGCTTACAAACGTGTTAGATTAATTCTCTTAAATATGGAATTCCATTTGTGCTTGATTCAATTCCCTCAGACACTTCAAACTGTATTTACAAACGTAATATATCAGATTCTGTGAAACACTTCAAACATCAAGCCTTAGCAAATCTGGCAAGCAAAATTCTTCCAAGCTCTTAAGCAATGCTGAAAAGCTAACAACTCAATGTTATAACTTATTAAATTAGACTTCCTTAGGGGTTTGAAACATCTTTTTAAAAAATCACAGTATACAAGAGCAATACAATGACAAAAAATGCTGGGACACCTGCATGTGTAATTTATTTAAAAAGTATCACTATCATATGTTCCAGTTATCTACTGCTGAATAAAAAAACCACTCCAAACTTAATGGCATAACAGAATAACCAGTGTATTCAGCACGTGAATTTCTGGAGATCAGAAGAGCTGACATGTGAATGCAAAAGTTACACCCCTGTGCTCCAGTGAGGATCTCGAATCCAAGAATTCTAAATTTCTATCTGGCCTTCCAGGCATTGTCATATGATCCCTGCCAAAGCAGGGCACTAGGACACATTTTACTTAACCGTGTGGCAGCTTGATTGATAACTTTTAAACTATTTAGCTACACGATCTGCCCTGGGCCCCACAAACATTTGGAGCAATCCTGCAGGTGTTCATTAATTTTTTTCTCATGCTCACCTTTTATCCCTGGTTCAGGGGAATGGCCACTAACCTGAAGGGTAGAAGCCCGGATTCTAGGCACAGATCTGCTATTATCTGTCTGTTCTCTTGAGGCAAATCTCTTCTCCTCTCTGGACCTCAGAGAGAATAATAGCAGGAATGTCCATGGAGACTTACAGGGGCTGGGTACTGTTCTAATTCCTTTACACAGGGAAACGGATGTGGCTCAAGAGGTTCGGCGTCCGTCTGCCATATGGAGAGACCCGGGTTCGATCCCCGGTACCTCCCGGTAAAAAAAAAATAAAAATAAAAATAATTCCTTTACACAGACTATCTCATTTAATCTCACAACCCTACAAGGTAGGGACAATTTCTATTTCCACTCAACAGTTCAGGAATTTATGTCCAGAGAGGCTCATGAGCTTGTCCAGGACCACACAGCAAGTAAGAGATACAGCCAGGCTTTGAGCACAGGTGGGTCTAACTCTGGAGCCCGCACTCTTTTTTTTTTTTTTTTTTTTTTTAAAATTTTTTTATTCTTTTATCCCCCCCTTGCTGCTTGTGCTCGCTGGGT
>JAKSZT010054568.1:728359-837595 GCA_026826555.1 Tolypeutes matacus | reverse complement strand
TTTTTTTTTTTTTTTTGAATCAAACAATATATTACACAATAGATTTGGTTCATATTAACGCATTCATACAGTATTTGTCCTTTTGTTTCTGGCTTGCTTCGCTCAACATAATGTCCTCCAGGTTCATCCATGTTGCCATATGCTTTATGACTTCATTTCTTCTTACAGCTGCATCCACTCTTTTTCATAAGGGTGTTACGTCTTGTGTGTTATTATTCTGGAATAATCTTTCTGACGTACGAAGCATGTAGCTGACCCTCTGACAGCCTGCCTCGTTGCTATGTCTGTCAGGAGGTTGTGATCGAGTCGGTATGCAGAGAAGAACTCTATTTACTTAGGTTTTGATCAATATTCAGTGTATTAAAGTTACAATGTAGAATCTAGTTTCCTTTAAGCCTTGACACACAGCTTCAAAATCTTAAATTTACTTGTAAATCATATCATTTTGTGTTTAAAATCAGAAGCACTTATTTTTATTTAATTTTGGTTTGCGGCTCAATTAGCTTACAAACGTGTTAGATTAATTCTCTTAAATATGGAATTCCATTTGTGCTTGATTCAATTCCCTCAGACACTTCAAACTGTATTTACAAACGTAATATATCAGATTCTGTGAAACACTTCAAACATCAAGCCTTAGCAAATCTGGCAAGCAAAATTCTTCCAAGCTCTTAAGCAATGCTGAAAAGCTAACAACTCAATGTTATAACTTATTAAATTAGACTTCCTTAGGGGTTTGAAACATCTTTTTTAAAAATCACAGTATACACGAGCAATACAATGACAAAAAATGCTGGGACACCTGCATGAGTGTAATTTATTTAAAAAGTATCACTATCATATGTTCCAGTTATCTACTGCTGAATAAAAAAACCACTCCAAACTTAATGGCATAACAGAATAACCAGTGTATTCAGCACGTGAATTTCTGGAGATCAGAAGAGCTGACATGTGAATGCAAAAGTTACACCCCTGTGCTCCAGTGAGGATCTCAGAATCCAAGAATTCTAAATTTCTATCTGGCCTTCCAGGCATTGTCATATGATCCCTGCCAAAGCAGGGCACGAGGACACATTTTACTTAACCGTGTGGCAGCTTGATTGATAACTTTTAAACTATTTAGCTACACGGTCTGCCCTGGGCCCCACAAACATTTGGAGCAATCCTGCAGGTGTTCATTAATTTTTTTCTCATGCTCACCTTTTATCCCTGGTTCAGGGGAATGGCCACTAACCTGAAGGGTAGAAGCCCGGATTCTAGGCACAGATCTGCTATTATCTGTCTGTTCTCTTGAGGCAAATCTCTTCTCCTCTCTGGACCTCAGAGAGAATAATAGCAGGAATGTCCATGGAAACTTACAGGGGCTGGGTACTGTTCTAATTCCTTTACACACACTATCTCATTTAATCTCACAACCCTACAAGGTAGGGACAATTTCTATTTCCACTCAACAGTTCAGGAATTTATGTCCAGAGAGGCTCATGAGTTGTCCAGGACCACACAGCAAGTAAGAGATACAGCCAGGCTTTGAGCACAGGTGGGTCTAACTCTGGAGCCCGCACTCTTTTTTTTTTTTTTTTTTTTTTTTTAATATTTATTTATTCATTTATCCCCCCCTTGCTGCTTGTGCTCGCTGGGTCAGCCAACCACACCGTGCGGGCGGGCTTTGCCTTCACCAGGAGGCCCCGGGAACCGAACCCGGGGCCTCCCATATGGTAAACGGGAGCCCTACTGATTGAGCCACAGCCGCTTCCCTTGAGCCCGCACTCTTAACCCTTAATGTTAGGCTATTTTTCTCTCATGAGAATTAAATGGGATTAATTTCATAAAATGCTTGGTACACAATGAGCACTTGAAAAATTAAATATTTGTTTCCTTCTCCTTTCTCCCTTCTCTTCCCTTTTCCCCTCCTTCTGTTCCTCCAACAGCTCAGAATTTTAATCTGCATGGTCTTTTCCTCAGCAGGTCTGCAGTACCTCCTGGTGTGTTCCTAAATCTTGGCGATCCTGGGCATAGACCCAGAATTCCCTCTCCAGGAAAGCAAAGCAACACCTTCTTTCTAAATGGCTCCGGCACACCAAAGCTCATTCTATTTGCTTGTGGCTCAAGTTTATTTTCTCCCAATCCAAAAGTAAATTCCAGAAGGAAGAGAGCTGGGTGCTGTTCTTTCTCTAACCCCTGGGGCTCACAGAGGGAGCCAGCCTGATCCCATGCCATCTCCTTGAGGAATGTGTGCTTCTTGGGAGAAGAAAGTTCTGATGATGCCTCTAAGAAAGTCATCCTTTTTCATTCCGCAGTTAGAAAGTGATGGCCGCAGAGAAACCAGAGTGAGGAACAGGATTCCATGTTACCTTCAGGTCCAGATTGGGCTTGAAACTCAGAAGGACAGAATGGACATCAATGTGTAGAAGCTAGGCAAGAGTGATCAAAGAAATGCAAATTAAAACTACAGTGAAGGGGGGCGGCTGTGGCTCGATCAGTGGGGCTCCCGTTTGCCATGTGAGGGGCCCCAGGTTCAGTTCCCGGGGCCTCCTGGTGGGGGCGGGCCTGCCCGCACGGCGTGGTTGGCTGGCCCAGCGAGCACAAGCGGCAGTGGGGGGATGGATGAATAAATAAATAATATCTTTTTAAAAAAACTACAGTGAAAACTATTTACAGAATGGGAGAAAATATTTGCAAATGATGCTCCACATCATTAGCCTTTAGGGAAATGCAAATCAAAACCACAGTAAGATACCTCACCATACCCACCAGAATGGCTATAATCAAAACATGGGCAGGGGAAACAGATGTGGCTCAAGCGATTGGGCTCCCGTCTACCATATAGGAGGTCCAGAGTTCAATTCCCAGGGCCTCCTGGTGAAAGGCAAGCCGGCCCACACGGTGAGCTGGCCCTGGCCGAGAGCTGGCCCACTCAGAGTGCTGGCCTGCACGGAATGCTGGCCCACGCAGGAGTGCTGGCCCGTGCGGAGAGCTGGCAAAGCAAGATGACGTAACCAAAAAAGACACAGAGGAGACACAATAAGAAATGCAGCAGACCAGGGAGCTGAGGTGGCACAAGACATTGAGCGCTTTTTCCCACTCTGGAAAGTCCCAGGATCGGTTCCTGGTGCCGCCTAAAGAGAAGGCAAGCAGACACTGAAGAACATACAGAGAGCAGACAGTGAGTGCAAAACAATGAGGGCAGGTGGGTGGGCAGGGAAAAAATAAATAAATCTGAAAAAAAAAAACAAAACACATGGGTGGAAGCAGATGTGGCTCAAGCAGTTGGAGCACCTGCCTACCACATGAGAGGTCCTGGGTTTGGTTCCTGGTACCACCTGAAGAAGATGAGCAAGACAGCAAGCTGACATGATGGCCTGGCATGGTGAGCTGACTCAGAGAGATGATGCAACAAAGAGACACAACAAGGAAACACAATGAGGACACAACAAGCAGAGAGCAGAGGTGGCTCAAGCGATTGGGCACCTCCGTCCCACATGGGAGGTCCTGGGTTCAGTTCCCAGTGCTCCCTAAAAAGAAGAAAAGCACACAATGAACAGACAGCAAGCGCAAACACAAGGGAGGAGGGGAGAAATAAAAAAATAAATTAAAAAAAAATTTTTAATGGGGAAATAAAGTGTTGGCAAGGATGTGGGGAAATTGGAACTCTCGTACCCTGCTGTAGGGAATGTAAAATGGTGAAGCCACTGAGGAAAGCAGCGTGTGACTCCTCAAAAAGTTAAACATGGGGTTACCATATCACCTGGCAATACCATTCCCAAGTACATACCCAAAGAAATTGAAAACAGATAGTTGTACACCAATGCTCATAGCAGCAGGATGCACAATAGCCAAAAGGTGGAACAACCCATGTGTCCTTCGATAGGGGGACAAAATGTGGTGTATATGTATATACAATGGAATAGTGTTCAGCCATAAAAAGTAATGACGCGGGGTTGGATGTGGCTCAACTGGTTGGGCGTCCGTCTCCCATATGGAGAGACCCAGGTTCGATCCCCGGGACCTCCCGGTAAAAAAAAAAAAAAAAAAAAAGTAATGACGCTGTAAGAGAATGGGGGGCAGGGAGGATTTGAAAGGAGACAGGGGAAGAGGAAGAGAGCTAAATCCCTATTTTCCATAAGAGGAATTGTTGAATTAACAAATCCCCGTCTTTTCAAGAGAAAAAAAAAAAAAAAGACTACAATGAGATACCATTGGCAGTCAAACAAATTAGGAGAGCTTTTCCTGCCTCTCATTATTTTATATTATTTACTTTAACGCAAAATTTTATTGATATATACACACTTGCAAAAAGACACCAAGTCAGAAATGTGTGATTGAACAAACACCCATGTCACTAGCACCCAGATCCAAGCACGGAATATGGCCAGCCACTCAGAAGCCCCCAGAGTCATTTCTCATGGCTGTGTAACAAGTTACCCCAAACCGAGCAGCTTTCAAACAGCCGCCGTTTAAGACCAGCTCGCAATTCTGCGGGTCAAAAGTCCAGGCTGAGTTCCCTGCTCAGTGTGTCTCAGGCTGAAATCAAGGTGTCAGCTGGGCGAGGCTTTGGAGAAGAATCTGTGTCCAAGCTCACACAGGTTGCTGACCAAATTCGGTTCTTTGCAGTTGCAGGACTGAGGTTCCCTTGTTGGCTCTCAGCCAGGAGCTGCTCTAGCCACAGAGTCTGCTCCCATTCCTTGCCACCAGGCCTCCTCCGTCTCAAAGCCAGAAGGGGAATCTCCCTCACGCTGAATCATTCTCGCACTTTGAATGGTGAGGGAGAGCCCAGTGCCTTCTAAGCACTCCCCTGATTCAGTCAGGCTCATCCAGGACCAGCTCCCTTTCTTCAAGTCAGCTGATCTGGAACATTAATTACGTCTGCAAAACCCCTTCACAGCAGGACCCAGGCTAGGGGTTTGCTGGGTAACTGGCAGGAGCTGCGTGTACACCAGGCAGTGGGGATCTTAGGAGTCTGCCTATCCTACTCTCTCATGCCCCTTTTTAGTCAAAGCGGCCCAGGGGTAAGCACAATCTTGACTTCTTGCACCCCAGAGAAGTTTTGTTTGATTTTGCATTTAATGTAAATAGAATCATTCAATACTTTTTTGTTTGCTTGGTTGGTTTTAGCTTCTTTCATTCAATTTTATTTGGGAATTTATCCATGTTGTTGCCTGCAGTGTCATCTCCTTTATTTCCACGGCTGTATTGATTCCACTGTACAAATATACCACAATTTATCCATTGTACCTTTGAGGGCATTTGCATGTTTTTCGCTTTTTGGCTGTTACGAATAGTGCAGCTATGCGCGTTCTTACTCGTGTCTTTTTGGTACACTCGTGTTATCAGATGGCTCTGGTTTCTGGGCTTCTAGGTTCTCGGTTTGTGTCATGTAAAAGAATTTAAGTACACGCCGTAGCATAGGCAAGGAAGTAAAGAGTTGATTAAGAAACTAGAGGGGGGCGGATGTGGCTCAAATGGTTGGGCGTCCGTCTGTCATACGGAGGGACCTGGGTTCGATCCCTGGGACCTCCCGGTAAAAAAATAAAAATTAAATTAAAATAAAAATAAAAAAAAATATATATATATATAGAAGGCGCATGGGCTGCCAGGCTCTGTGTGCCGGTGAGCCGCCAGGCCCCGGGAGCCATGCAGCAAGATGATGACGTAACAGGGGAGAAACAAGACCAGATGCTCTGAAAGCTCCAAAAACCAGGAACCGAGGTGGCGCAGGTGGCAGAACACCTCTCTCCTACATCGGAGGTCTCCAGGATCGAATCCCGTTGAAGACTGGAGGAGGATGAGAAGAGATGGCA
Organism: Tolypeutes matacus; assembly: GCA_026826555.1. Classification (NCBI taxonomy): domain Eukaryota; kingdom Metazoa; phylum Chordata; class Mammalia; order Cingulata; family Chlamyphoridae; genus Tolypeutes; species Tolypeutes matacus. Next base: position 831,797 of record JAKSZT010054568.1, on the reverse strand, counting down.
GGAAACAGATACAAAGAATTGCCCAGTGAATGGACACAAAAACAGCAAATGGGGAAGGGCGGGGTGGGGGGTGGGATTTAAAATGGATAAAGTAAATAAATAAATCTTTAAAAAAAAAAAAAAAGAAAAGAAACAAGAAAACAAGAAAAGTACACACTCCAAGGCATGGGCTGTGGGCGTACTGCAGGTGAGTTGTGTGAGTGGGGCCTAGGTCAGGGCTTTTTTTTTTTTAAAGATTTATTTATTTACACACACACACACACCCCTCCGCCCTGACCGCTGTCCGCTCTCTGTGTCCATTCTCTGTGTGCTCTGTGTCTGCTTGTCTTCTCTTTGGGCAGCACTGGGAACTGATCCTGGGACCTTCTGGAGTGGGAGAGAGGCGCTCAATCTCTTGCACCACCTCAGCTCCCTGGTCTGCTGTGTCTCTTATTGTCTCTCCTCTGCGTCTCTTTTTGTTGCATCGTCTTGCCGCACCAGCTCTCCACATGGGCCAGCACTCCTGCACGGGCCAGCACTCTGCATGGGCCAGCACTCTGCATGGGCCAGCTCGCCTTCACCAGGAGGTCCCAGGAATCAACCCTGGACCTCCTATGTGGTAGACGGGAGCCAAATTGCTGGAGCCACATCCGCCTCCCAGGTCAGGGCTTTTTAGAGTCTGTTTGCTGTTCTGATTGGTTGCCCTACCTGTCATTTCTCAGGGGGCCAGTGGTGAAGTCTTTTGAAGGTATCTGGGGCTTTCCCTTGACCCCCAACAAGATCTCATTCCAAATGGGGTTCTCATGGCCGGGTTCTTGCAGGGTCTTTCCGGCACCCTTCTTCTCAGGTTTCCTGGCAGGGTCTCACAGCTGGGCCAGCTGCCTTCCCCCTTTCACTAAACTGACCTGATTCACTTGTGCACACATTTCTATTGGATATTTAACTAGGCATGGAATTACTAGCTCATGTGTATGTTCATTTTCAGTAGATACTGCCAAACAGTTCCCCAGGGTGCTTGTATCACAGCTGTGTAGGAAAGCCCTGACTGCTAGCGTCCCAGGTGCTCCCCGTCCTTGCTATCACTTGGTATTGTCAGTCTCGTTCACTCTAGCCCTCATGGCATGTATGGTATCTCCTTGTGGTTTTAATTTGCACTCCCCTGATGACAAATGAAGCCATCTGCTCACTCATTCTTTGATTTGCTCTCCTCATGGCCTCACCTGTACCCCCCAGGCATCGTTTCAAGCTTCAGTTCCTCCTACTCAGTATGTCAAGCTCTCAGCACACATTCCTAACAGAGACTGTCATAGATCACTGACAAGACAGGGACAGGGGAGACCCCACCCCTGCTCTAATCAACTGTAGTTGAGAACAGAGAAGTCAAGAGCAAGTGGTACAAAATCTGGCTGTCTGGGAGCTGCCCCTTGAGCAGGTACTGAGGGAGAGCCAGGCTAGAAGGGGACTGCGGGTGCAGCAGGTGCTCGGGGACTTGGCTTATTTCTTCCATCCAGGACCACTGTGCTGGGAGAAGCCCAGGAGATGTCTCTCTGGAGAGCCTATGGACACATGGGCTGAGCTACAGACAGAGGCTTGGCCTGAAGAGGAGAAGACAGCTAGAAGGCACCGTATTTGTGTTCCACTGCTGCCGTAACAGATGATCACAGTCTTAGTGGCTTACAGCAACATAAATTCATTACCTCAGTTCTGTGGGCCAGAAGTTCAGGTGGGTTCAACCCGTTTCTCTGCTCTGGGTTTCACAAGTCCGAAATCAAGGTGCTGGCCAGCCGGGCTCTTATCCGGAGGCTCCGAGAAGAACTCCTCCCAAGGCCCTTCAGGTTGTGGGCAGAATCCAGTTCCTTGTGCCCCTAGGACCAAGGTCCTGTGTTCTTCCCAGTTGTCAGCCAGGGGCCACTTTTGTCCCAAGAATCTGCTCTCCAGTCCTTGCATGTTGGCCTTACATCTCAGAGCCAGTCCAACTCCTTTTCATGTTTGGAATCTCTCTGGGTTTATCTTCTGCTGTGTTTTTCTTCCCTCCTCTTCCACCACCTCTCCTATGCCCACCAGAGAAAGTTCTCTGCTTTTACGGGCTCATGCGATTAGACTGGGCCCACGTGGGTAATCAGGACAATCTTCCTATTTTAAGGTATATATCCTTAATTGCATCTGCAAATACTCTTTTCCATGTCAGATAACATAGTCACAGGTCCTGAGGATTAGAGTGTGAACATCTTGGTGGAGGAGGGAGTCAGCGATTATTCTGCCCACCATAAGTAGGAATTATTTTTTTCCAGATATGGAAACGACAGCCCAGAGAGGTCAAGCATGCCAAAGATTCAGACCCAGGTCTGGCTGTCTTTAAAGCCCATGCTCTGTCCATCCCACCAGGCTGCCTGGTGGAATGTAAGTCTGAAGAAGTAAGGTGAGTCTGGTTTAGAGGGTGTATTAGTCAGGGTTCTCTAGGGAAACAGAATCAACAGGAGAAATCTGTGAGTAGTACGAGACTTTATCAAATTCTCTCACGTGACTGTGGGGAGGCACAAATCCAGGTTCCGCAGGCAGGCTGCAAACCAGGGGCTCCGATGAAAGTCCAGTGAAGGTCTTTGATGAGTTTTCGGGAGACCCTGACTGTCCAAAGATGAGCTGGGAAATTCTCTCTGAATGCCGAAATCACTTCCCCTTTTAAGGTGTTCAACTGATTGGATAAACAGTCACTCATTGCTGACGGTAATCTCCCTGGTTGATTGTATAAAGAATTCTTGGCTGGCAGTTTTTCTCTTTCAGTTTCCTAACTGTATCATACCACTGTCTTCTCGCCTCCATGGTTTCTGAAGAGAAATCTGCACAAAGTCTTACTGGATGTCCTTTGTACATGATCGTTTGCTTCTCTCTTGCTGCTCTGAGAATTTTCTCTTAATCTTTTACATTTGACATTCTGAATAATATGTGTCTTGGCATAGGTCTATTTGGATTTATTCTGATTGGGGTGCTTCTTGGACATGTAAGTTCATTTCTTTCATGAGAGTTGGGAAATTTTCAGCTATTATTTCCTCAAATACTCTTTCTGCCCCTTTTCCTTTCTCTTCTCCTTCTGGAACTCCCATGGCACGTATGTTCTTGCGTTTTGTGTTGTCATTCAACTCTCTGAGCCCCTGCTCAATTTTTTCCATTCTTTTCTCTCTCTCTGTTCTTTTCTCTCTTCAATTTTAGCTGCTCTGTCTTCAGTATCACTTATTCTTTCTTCTACCATTTCGAGTCTGCTGTTGTATGCTTCAAACGTATTTTTTACTTCACCCATTGTGTCTTTCATTCCCATGAACTCCATTACTTTTCTGTTCAGTGTTTCAAATTCTTCTTTGCGTTCGCTCAATGACTTCTTGATGTCATTGATCTCTTTAACTATATTCTCTTTCATCTCATTAATTTGATTTTGGAAATTTGTGCTCATCTCTCTGATTAGTTCTCTCAAATTCTGCATCTCTTCTGGGACTTTGCTGTATTCCTTTTCTTGGGCCATGTCTTCTATTTTCTTAGTATGGTTCGTAATCTTTTGCTGGTGCTTAGGCATCTGGTTAGTTTGTATTTTACTTAGATGCTCTATCTCTTTCTCTTTTATGGGGTTCCTGGTTGATTGTAGATGTAACCAGCCAACCATGCAGTAAACTCACTGATGACTAAAGTCCATAAATGTCCTTGTATTACAATTAGCCCAGTGCTTGCTGGACCAAACAACTGGGCGCAATTACCTGGCCGAGTTGACACATTAGCCTGACCATCACAGAGGGTGTGGGGACCCAGGCCCCCACCAAGTCCCCAGCAAGTAGCCACCCGTGTGACCTAGGCCCAAGTTAAAGGTTATCAAGTGCCCCCTCTCCCCGCCACCCCAGGGGAGAGAATGTCTTAAACCAAATTTCCTCTGAGTGGTACAAACCTTATTCCTGAGGTAACCCCATGTGTGCAGTCATGGGACCCTAGCAGGAACTCTGTTCTCGTACCCTCTGGAAGGTCTTTGTCCTGAGACCCCTTATATTCCTCCCTCCATTTCCCGCTTCTTTGCGGGGCGCTAACTTCATAGTTCTATCGGCCGCCATCCAGGGCTCTCCTGTTCGTGAGTCCCAATAAACCTCACGTCTAATCATTTGTCTGGTGTATTCTTTGGTCTTATGGCTGCCCCAACCCGCGCCCTTCAAAGTTGGGCTGAAACAATTGGCGAGCCAGTCAGTAGGCCAGAGGACCACCAGCAGCGGTGGGTCTGAGCTCTGGGAAGGGAGAATCCACGGGGAATTCCTGAGTTGCCCTATAACCTGCTTGTGGAGAGGGGTGGCTCCAGGATGAGGGGGGACCAGACAAGTGCGGACCTTCAAGAGAATTTGGGGTTGCCAGCTTGCTTGCTGTTGTGGAATGCCACATGATTATGGAGATGCCCCGAAAACACCAAGAGGACTAGAGTGTGTGCTTCAAGAACAAAAGATCATGAAGTTAAGTGAAGATAGCGGGCATGCTGCCACAGCATTTGGGCAGGCCATTGCTAGGGGCAGTACGGTTAGCTACAGCAGATTGTCTCAAGGAAAGCAAAGAAATCTGCTGCTTAGAAGAAAAATTAAAGCTAGAAAGGGATTTGCGGACTGGAGTAAGCTATATATTATCAAACTGAAAGCTCATAGTACTTGCGTAAACTGTTGAAGAATTTAAATGGGATGTTATTTTGACACTGTTTTAAGTTTTAGTCACATTTTATTTTGATCAGAATTTTTATCAGGGTGTTAAAATGAACTTTCAGTTTTGAATCAATAGCCTACTCCTGAACTTCAAATCTAAGTGTACTCCTGAAGAGTAATCCAGCATATATGTGTTAAATGTCTGTCTATCTAAACTGCTAAATTAGTGCTTAACTGAATTTATACTGCTCAAGTATTCCCAACTGGTTGCTGGTTATTAATAAAAGTGTTTCCGAGAACAAGCTTGCATATTACAGACAACGCTGGTTCCAGAGGAGATCTTAAAAGCAGTAAAAATCAGAGAAGTGAAATGCTGGAGAGTTTGGAGACAGCCATATCAAAGGAGTAGGAATTATGAGTCAAATTAGAGAGCTTTATGTTTCTGTTGGTGTGTCTTAACTCTTTTTTCTGTTTGTCTGTTTGTTCAGTGTATATTTTCAATCCTCCAGATGGTAGTATTAAATCAACAAATGAAAATTCTTAAAAGAGCTCTATTCAAATGGCCAAAAATTAAATAAGTACTTATATTGGTATACAAAGTAGAGAGTCTGTTTTATCAAAAATAGCTTCATCTACTTTAACTGTATCGTGTTCTTGGTTGTTTAAGGAAAAAAAAAAACAAGTCGTCTCACTTTTAGAAGGACATAATGTTCAAACCTAACAACTTTTAGCACTTTGCTTTCTCAAAGTCAAACACTAGAAAGCATCTTTGTATTTCAAACTGTTGCAAAATTCTTTCACCTTGAGAAAAATGAATAAAAATAGTTAAGTTCATTTGATATAAGTTGAATGAAAAGTGTTTAGAAACTGTTATAAAAGTAAAAGGAGGGAAGCGGCTGTGGCTCAATCAGTAGGGCTCCCGTTTACCATATGGGAGGCCCCGGGTTCGGTTCCCGGGTCCTTCTGGTGAAGGCAAGCCCGCCCGCACGGCGTGGTTAGCTGACCCAGCGAGCACAAGCAGCAAGGGGGGGATAAATGAATACATAAATAAAATCTTTAAAAAAAAAATGAAAAAAAAAAGTAAAAGGAATTTTCTAACCTGTTAATCAAAGTTGTATGGGTAAAATGTTCATATAAATACTTAAAGATTGTGTAAAATTGCTAGAGCTATAATAATGTTTTCTGCACAACATTAAATAACAGTATAACATTGTTAATTCATGGTTGTAATTACTCTCCTGCCCCAGATGGCTCCCTCATCTGTTTGCTCATTGTTTTTGCTTGTTGTTTGTGCTCATTGTCTGTTTGTTTTTCCTTAGGGGACACCAGGAACCGAATCTGGAACCTCCCATGTGGGAGGCAGGCACTCAACTACTTGAGCCACATCTACTTCCTGCTCGTTTGTTTTTGCTTGTTGTCTGCTCATTGTTTTTGCTTGCTGTCTGCTCATTGTCTACTTGTTGTTTGTTTGTCTTCTTTAGGAGACATCAGGAACCGAACCCAGGATCTCCCATGTGGGAGGCAGGCACTCAACTGCTTGAGCCACATCTTCTCCCTTGTAATTATTTTTAAAGATGTTGTATATCACAGAAACAACCTCTCTGACTGGGAATGAAGAGGTGGATGCTTTAGCTCGTATTTGTCTGATTTGCCCCACCTCTGCTGACGAATCAGGTCTATGACTACATAAAGAGAGTGGCCACTGGGGGCTTCCAGGGGTGGCACATAACGGTAGATTATTGTGAATCAAAGTAACACCACTGCTGTATGCAGCAGTCCCAAATATTGCTAGTTTACTGCTATAAATTAGTACCCAGTTATGTCACTACCACTTTGTTTTAGATCTTGCTAATGCTTTCTTCAGTATCTCCTTACGCAAGTTTAGCAAGCCTGCATTCACTATCATGTGGGAAGCCAACAATGGACTTTCACAGTGCTTCCCCAATGCTATACGTATAGCCTGGCCATCTGTCCTGGCCTGGTGGCCAAGGCTCTAGCTGCATGGAAGAAACCTGTAGCTGTAACCCTATTTCATTATATTGATGAAATATGTGGTAACCACCAGCAATTCTCTTTCAGAATTAAAAGAAGCAATGGAGACAATGGTATCTTGTCTTGAGAGCTCAGGATGGGCAAACAATTGAGACAATGGGCAAGGTCTTGGCTGCTCTGTCAAAATTTTTTTTCTTCTTTTTTTTTTTCCCCCTTCTTTTTTTAAAAAGATACTTAGATTACATAAATGTTACATAAAAAATATAGGGAATTCCCATACACCCCACTCCCCACACCTCCTCCATTTTCCCACATTAACAACATCCTTCGTTAGTGAGGTACATTCACTGTAACTGATGAACACATTTTGGAGCATTGCCACAAAGCATGGATTAAAGTTTTCACTGTAGTTTACACTCTGTCACTCAATTCTGTAGGTTATGGCAATATATATAATGGCCAATATCTGTCATAGCAATGTCATTCAGGGAAATTCCCAAGTCCTGAAAATGTCCCCGTATTACACCTGTTTTTCCCTCTCCTTCCCCTCAGCACCTCCAGTGGCCACTGCCTCCACATCAATGATATAAGTTCTTCCACTGCTAGAATCACAATAAGTTTATAGTAGAATACCAGTAAGTCCACTCTAGTCCATAGTTCATTTTCCAATCCTGAGGGTTCTGGGATGGTGATGTACCCTCCACCTCTAATTGAGAAGGGGCTGCGATGCCTTAGGGCTGATGGATGGGACTCTCTTGCTTGCAGTTGTAGGCTCTCTCACTTCCTTGGTCTGTCAAATTCTTAAGTGTTGTTTGGTTGGGTAAGACAAAGACTATACCCTCTGCTGTAATGTTTTCAATGTTTACAATGTATTCCCACACCACAAACCCCAAAACAATTAATGGCTTTTCTGGGGTTGTTGGGGAACTGGAGACCCTGCATCCCTCATTTAGCTCAGATATTAAAACCATTGTATGTGTTAATCAGGAAAGGTTGTGCATGGGAATGGGAGGACCCCCAGCAGGCTGTTTTTAAAGAAGCAGAGGGCAATAGCACCAGGCTCAAGCAGTACGGGGGGTGGACCCTGCCTTACCCTGTGAATTGGATGTGGCCAGCACCAATATTGGCTTTGGGTGGGGATTGTGGCAAAGGCAACATTATAAACAAAAATCGCTTGGGATTTAGTCACAGTTGTAGAAAGGGCCAAAGTACAGTAGAGCCCCTTAGAAAAGCAACTATGTGCAGCATACCACGCCCTCTTACAAGAAAAGTGCTTAACCAGTGTCCAGTCACTCTGAAGACTGCCATCCCTACCCAAGGAAGGACTGCAGGTACCAGAAACAAAACAGCAACAATGGACTGTCTTGGGCTGCCCTCTGTGGAGGGACATCTGGGACACCTGCCAGTGATGACAGGGAACTGTCTATTATGTCCCTGCCCACTCCTCTAACACCCTTCTCAGGAATGTTGAGGCAGATGAGATGATCTGAAGCCAAACCATTGAAACCCAAGATGCAGCAGAGTAGCTCCACAGGAAAAGCAGACATCGTGGCTACCAGACCCTGTGGCAGCAGTTCCAGCTGCCTGTTACTCGTCTGCAGCTTGTGGACATCACCCAGTTATCACTCCGACAACTGCAACAATTACTTCACCGGATGGGACATATTAGCCGAGCACAGACTCCAGTAGCACGATGGCAAGTGGATTATGTCAGTCCCCTCCCACTCCCAGAAGGGGCAAGGTATGCTGTCACTGCCACAGACACAGCCACGGGACTCTTGTAACCAGCTGGCTACTATTCGCTGCCTAAAAAAGTAAGTGCCCTATATGGGGTGCCAGCCCAAATTGACAGTGACCAAGAAACTCCATTTACTGGTCACCTCATACAGTCTTGGGCTATGGACCAGGATATTGTTTGACCTTTCCATCTGCCTTATAACCCCACCACTGCAGGCCTTATAGAAAGGATGAATGGCCTTTTATAAGAACAAATGATAAGGGATCTTTACAACAATGGACTAAGAGACTGTATCCAGCCTTACCATTTACAGTCAGTGCCTCAGGCTGCAGAATGAGCTCTAGTTGAGAGGCTAACAGCAGGACCAATGCAGGCACTGAGAATACAAGTTAAAGGGCGGGCCACCCTTCAGCCCAGAAGGAGAAGCAATAAAATAATCTGTTGTTGCCAAGCCTCAAACTATACAAACGGGGGTGGGGGGGTGTGGGGGGAAATGAGGTCCTTTGGTGATGGTACAGCCTATGCAGCCTTGCTGTTTGGGAATCTTAGGCCCATGGGGAACTGGAGTCACCCAAAACATTGTTATAAGACCACAGCTTGTACAAAAAATGCCAGTAAAAATCTTTATTAATAATCTGGGGTTGGGGGTCAGATGTGGCTCAACTGGTTGGGCGTCCGTCTCCCATATGGAGGGACCCGGGTTCGATCCCTGGGACCTCCCGGTTAAAAAAAAAAAAAAAATAAAATAATAATAATAATAATAATCTGGGGTCTCCCATTCCTCCTGGGGCTCCATGTGTATCTTTGTAGACTCTTCTGAATATGCCTCAACTAGTTTTTTATGTCACTGGAGAAAACTCAGAGAATTTAGAGGGGGAAAATGTATGGTATTAGAAACCTCCTCCTAAACACCCCCTACCCGGTACTTTACTATCCACTAGTGGAAATGCCATTAGACCAGCATGATCTGCCCCTTACTGTTCCCCATAAACACCTTTCCTCTCACCTGTAACGCCCCAGCCAATATCTTCCTATAGTGGGCTTCAGCTGTAACTCATGCCCATAATTGGACCCAATGTTGGGTTTGCACAAACCTGCCACCCTCAGGTGCTACTGGCCTTCCTTGGACCGTAACTCCTGCAAATTGGACAGCATGGAACACCCTGCTGGCATGGTGGAATATGACCCACCAACAAGTCTGGAACAAGAACTTCTCGTTTAAGACTGAACTCCAGCTGCCATCTTTCAATGAAATTCATAATTATATTTCTTCCCTTGTAAGGGAACAAGTGAATAAGTCTAAACCTTTGTTAGGATATGCTGTATATGATAGGTTAAAATGGTTAACAGCTGAATCTGTCACCCTAAATCATATTGCCCCTGTCTGTGTGGAACAACAAGAAAGAATCTGTAATATGGGGTAGCAACCTCCCAATCCAAATTATGTAATTTCACTGTCAAGCATTAAGGTTCAGTGTTGTTGTTTGTATTCCTGATCACTCCCTGTAACCGCTGGCCAATTTGATGTAATTATGAATTCCAAAACTATAATTGGATCATGCTTGTAAACTTATCTGTTAATCTGGGCATGATTAGGTTATGATTAGGGTGTTGAGCCCCACCCCTTAGTGGGTGGGGAATCAAATATAAAAGGCATGGCAAGAACAGTTTTGAGAAGCAGTTTTTTTTTTTTAAAGATTTTATTTATTTATTCATTTATCCCCCCCTTGCTGCTTGTGCTCACTGGGTCAGCTAACCACGCCATGCAGGCGGGCTTGCCTTCACCAGGAGGCCCCGGGAACCGAACCCGGGGCCTCCCATATGGTAAATGGGAACCCTACTGATTGAGCCACAGCCGCTTCCCTTGAGAAGCAGTTTTGATGTTGAAGAGAAGGCCCCAGAAAAAGAGAAGTGAGCCATTTGCCTGATAGTCTTCAGCTGACCTTGTGGAGGAACCAGAAGAGCTAAGCCCGGAGGGAAACGCAGCCCCAGGAAGAGAGGAACACAAGAAGCCTGAACCCTGGCAAACGCCGGCAGCTGTCTTGCTCCAACACGTGGCAATGAACTTTGGTGAGAAGAAACTTAATGCTTTATGGCCTGATATCTGTGGACTTCTACCCCAAATAAATACCCTTTATAAAGACCAACCCATTTTTGGTATTTCACATTAGCACCCCTTTGGCTGACTAATACACTCCTGTAATATTTCACAAGCTCTAAATCATATGCAAGAGAACATATAGCACATTGATAAATTAGCTACGGACCCCCTATCTAACTGGTTTCATTCACTTTCCTTCGTGACATGTCTTCGTAAGTCTTCCAGCTTTTATACTGTTGCTGTGGAATGTGGATGCATTGCTTGTCCTATGGGCAATGGAGGCTGCTGCATGGGGGTGGACTGTGGGGACCCAGGCCCCTACCAAGCCCTCGGCACATAGCCACCTGCATGTCCTAGGCCTAAGTTAATGGTTACCCCACCCCCCCACACACCCCCGGAGGGGAAAGAATGTCTTAAACGAAATCTCCTATGAGTGGTAAAACCTCATTCCTGAGATAGCATCACCAAACCGTGTGTGTGCAGTCACGGGACGCTAGCAGGAACTCTGTACCCTCTGGAATATCTTTGTCCTGAGACCCCTTATATTGCCCCTTCCATTTCCCACTTCTTTGCGGGGTGCTAACTTCATACTTCTATTGGCCGCCATCAAGGGCCCTCCTGTTCATGAGTCCCACTAAAGCTCACGTCTAACCATCTGCCTAGTGTGTTCTTTGGCCTTATGGCTGCCCCAACCCGTATCCTTCAAAGTTGGATTGAAACAGAGGATTGAATTGGGGACTGGAAGACAAGGAATAAAGCAGACTAGAAAGAACTGAGTTATTGCTTAAGGTGGGCAAAGATTTTTTTAGAGAAGGCACAGAAAGCACTAATCATAGAAGAAAAAAGTGAAAAATTAGAATTCATCAGAATTTAAAACTTTTGTGCATTGACAGATACTATCAAGAAAGGGAAAAAACAATCCCCAGAATGGGAGAAAATTTTGCAAATCACATAGCTGATAACAGTCTAGTATCCAGAATATATAAACCACTCTTATAACTCCACAATAAAAAGACCACCCAAATTTTTAAATAGGTAAAGGACTTGAATGGAAATTTCTCTAAAGAAGATATACAAATTGGAGTGGATGTGGCTCAAGCAGTTGAGCTCCTGTCTCCCACATGGGAGGTCCCAGGTTCAGTTCCCAGTGCCTCCTGAGAATACAAAAACAAAACAACAAAGAAAACAAAGGATAAAACCAACTCAGGGAAGCCAATGTAGCTCAGTGGTTGAGCGAGCTCCTGGCTCAATCCCCAGCCCCCAGTGCTTCAAAAAAAAAAAGGAAAAAAGAAGATATACAAATGGCCAACAAAGACATGAAAAGATGCTCAACATCATTAGCCAACAGGGAAATGGAAATCAAAACCACTATGAGATGATATGTGGGAACTCTGTATTTTATGTATTTTATGCATATCTGTAAACATACAACTTCTCTAACAGAAAAAAAATTATTAATAAAAAAAAGTTTAAAACACAAACACACACCATGAAATACCATGTAATATCCACTAGAATGGCTGTAGTGAAAACATGGAAAAAAAGTGTGGGCGAGGATGTAGAGAAATTGGAACCCTCATAAATTACTAGTGGGAATGTAAAATGGTTCAACTGCTGTGGAAAACAGGTTGGCAGTTTCTTAAAACATCAAAAGTCAAACCCTTATCGTATGAATTTATCCAAGAGAAATGAAAACCTATATCCATAAAAAGCCTGGGAAGAGAATGTTCATAGAGCAATGGTTATAGTGACTTTGTTCATGGCAGCCATGAACTAGAAACAACTCAACTGTCCATCCACAGGTGACTAGACAAACCGTGACACATTTAAGCGATAAACACTACTCAGCAACACGGAGGCATCTGTACGATGACATGGGTGGATCACAAAAACGGTGCCTGAAAGAAGTCAGAAGAGTTTGTACCTATGGTTCCATCTATATAAAGTCCGAAATTCAGTTATGGTGAAAGAAATCAGATTAGTGGTTACTTCTGGGTTTGGGGAGAAGGGCTGAGTAGGAAGTGAAGTGAGGGAACCCTCTGAGGTCAGGAAAATGTGCTCTATTTTGATGGGGAGTGTGTTTCACAGGTCATTTGTCAAAAGAAAACAAACGCCATCTGTACAATGCATGGTATGGAAATTACACCTCGACTTTGAAAACCACTGATCTGACGACCTGTTTGCAACTCCAAGAGTCTCTGGAGAGTAGAGCAGCTTTGCCCGCCCAGCCAGCCACCCTAAAAAGGACCTGGTCCCACCATGGGACCTCGGGTCTGGGGTGACTAGTCCCCAGGGCGGCTGGTGGCCCAGCCTCTGGGGCGCTGGCCCTGAAACAGTCACAGCGAGGAGGTGCCTGCAGGGGGCCTGCCTCTCCAGGCGGGGCTGGGAGGCCTGCCCGGCGCCCTCCTTCCCTCCCAGGCCGCGGTGCCGTGCGGGCCGCAGCCAGGCCCCAGGCCGGAAGGCGGAGGGCGGGGGAGGGAGCGCGGAACAAAGGGGGTGGGGGGGGATCGGGCTCTCCAGCTTCTCTCTGCTTTTAAAAAAAAACAAACTTGAGGTCTGAGAGGCAAAGTGGTTTGCTCAGTACCGGGTTGAAGAGGCAGCTCTCCCTGATGGCGCTGGTGGGAGCTGAACCCCGGGCGGGAGCCATGGGCGCTGCGGCCTTGAGCCCGCGCACTGCACTCGGGGGCGTGGGTGGGAACAAAGGCCCCGGAGCCCGGTGGCTCGCGGCCCGCGGAGGTCTGAGACGCTAATGACGTCCACAGCAGGGCAGTGAGACCAGAAGGGCACTGGGGAGGGAGAGGGGGGAGCGCGCCTGCCCAAGCTCTGGGGGGGGGGGGACCAGGGGACTCTCCCCCACAACCACCTCCCCTCTGGGGCAGCCAGCTCAGGGCCCCGCTCGGCCACCTCAAGTGACAGGCTGAAAATCCCAAGGCTTGTATGCGGTGGGAAGGTCATGACTTTCAAGAGGAGAAGGGCCAAGGCTGCACCGGGTCCCCGGACTGCTGAGACTGGCCAGAGCCCGCGGCCAAGACAGGGTTCTCCTAGTCACCACCCCCAGGGGAAGGCATGCCCAGCCCACCCACAGCTGACGTGAGGATGAGAAGGGGCTGCCAACGTTGGCCCCCAAAAGGCCCTCCCTCAGATTGACTGGATTAGGCACATCCATTAGGGAGAAGCAGATTGTAGAAAATGTCACGATAGGGAGAGGTTCACACTCAATTATTAATGATAAGCAGCATGTCACAAATCAGTATCTGTGGTAGGACCCCATTTCTGTTTTTTTAGAGAGTATACATAAGAACATTCAAAACTCTGGAAGACATGCACCATATGCTAACAACACCTACCTGGCAGTTAACAGAGAATTTTTATTTTCTTCTTTTTGCTTGCCTATATTTTCTTAAATAAGCAGATAGTCCTTATCTGGTTTCCGGGCTTCTAGGTTCTTGGCTTGTGTTGCATAAAAGAATTTGAGGACACGTCATAAGGTAGGCAAGGGAGTAAAGAATTGATTAAGAAGGAAGAAAACAAGAAAAGTACACGGCCCATGCCTCGGCACGGACCATGGGCATACTGCAGGGTAAGCTGCACACGGAACCCTAGGTCAGGGCTTTTAAAAGTCTGTTTGTGAGAAGCGGATGTGGCTTAAGAGATTGGGCTCCCAAGGAGGTCCAGGGTTTGATTCCCGGGGCCTCCTGGTGAAGGCAAGCTGGCCCACACAGCAAGCTAGCCCAAGCAGAGAGCTGGCCCCTGCAGGAGAGCAGGCCCACGCAGGAATGCTGGCCTGAGCGGAGAGCTGGCACAGCAAGATGACACAACAAAAAGAGACACAGAAGAGAGGCAATAAGAGACGCAGAAGACCAGATCACAGAGAGCAGACAACGAGCACAAAAACAATGGGGGGGGGGGCGCAGATAAATAAATAAATCTTAAAAAAAAAAGTCTGTTTGCTATTCTCATTGGTTGCCCCACCTGTCATTTCCCCAGGGGGCCCAAAGGTGAGGCCCCTTGACCCAGGGCTTTCCCATGACCCCAAATGAGATCTAGTTCCAAATGGGGCTCTCATGGCCAAATGGGGCTCTCATGGCCAGGTTCTCATGGGGTCTTTCTAGCATTCTTCTTCTAGGGAGGTTTCCAGGCAGGGTCTCATGGCCATGTGGTCTGTCAGCCATATTGTCTGCTGTGCCAGTTGCCTTTCCCCTTTCACTATACTAACCTGCCTCAACTCCCCCCTCAGAGGGTTTATACCCTTATTCTTACTAGGGCACTGAAGGACGATGGTCATTCTCTGTAATTACTTCCTGCTGGTTAGGGGGAGTAGACCCTATCTGACAAGGTATAAAAATCCTCTTGCTACTCTATCACGGTTGGGGGAAGGTAAGTCTGGCACTATGGTTGGAGCTGGATGAAATCCTTGCAGGGCTAATAAGGTGTTGATTCTGTAGGAAATAAACTTAATTAGAATTCTGAAGATACATGGTCCCACTAAAAGGATAAAGAGGATGGTGATAAGCAGAACCAAAAAGGGGGCCAGCCATGACATACTGGACCATGAGAGTGAGAAAGGCCAGGTGCCTTCAGAAGTTGCATCCTCCCAAAATTGATGGGAAACAGCATTCTTCGTTAAGTTCTTTTGTGCTGTTGGTTAACTCTAGGGAGAGATTGCAGTAGATCTGCTGGGTTTGTGTATAAACTGCCAGCCCCTGTTCCCACAGTGGGGGTTGTGCTTAGGACATCTAGGAGAGGTATGAAGAGAGGCACTGCCCTAGATGTAAACTCACAAAGACAATATTGGCAACAACAAGACAGGCATATGGCAAGCAAAATAAAGACAATACTTAAGAGAGCCATTCTTTTTTCTTATAGGCACATTCATTATTTAGAAAATGAATTAAATTTACCAGGACTTTTAACATGTTCAATATCCTTCTGCATTTGATCTAGAATAGAAGAGAGATTATCATATTCATCAGATATATAGGTATAGTACTTAATATTAGTTAATGCACAAGTTCCTCTTTGAGCTCCAGTTAACAGAGCTAAGCTCCAGGTTTGCAATACCATGCATGTTATCTCTCCACAGGAGGAGGCCATAATGCCGACTGCGTTTAAGTTTTACGTACAACACTCTGGTAATCATTGCTCTACTTGGTATGCTCTTCACACAGCCAGCAGGCTGCAGCACTGTTGATCCTAAAAAGAGACTAGGAAGGTAAGGCTCCAGTGTTTCACCAGCCTGGTGCATAGCACCCTTTAACACTATGAAACAGAGCCAGTCTGGAGGCAATGTCCATTGTAATCTGGTCATATGGAGCCATTGCCAGCTTCTGCAGGAGCCTGAAACTGCAACGTACTCTCCATCCACTTCAGGAGCATGTTCAGAGATGTAGCAGATACTTATATTGTTTTAGGGGTCAGTGACCAACCTAGCCAATAACTCAAATGGAGAGGCACCATGCAGGGTATTTGGGCCTGGCTTGAATGCACAAGAGAGTTTGATGATACTGATACTGATGTCTATCTCTAAATTTTTATACGTTTTCTAAACACTTCCAATGTATAACATATCAAATGATATGAAGTATTTTAGTACTTCACTTTTTACTTTTACACTTTTATCATGATTACATTAATTAACAGGTATTTTACTTAAGCAGCACAGGAAAAACTACTTTCTCCATTCTTTTATGAAAATATAAGATTCCCAATGGAATCAAGATTATCTTTCCTTACCACCATTTTAATATGCAGATTGAGGTGGCCTCTGACAGGTTTCCCTGTTATGAAGTTACTTTTTGTTATTAATATCAATTTACATTTTTATTTAGTAATGGCTTCCAGGAATTAGCCATTTAAATGCTTCAGTTGAGAAGACACTTCTACAAACTTCTTATAATTAACCATAACCACATAGACTAGTTACTTTACTTTTAAATAAGCTTATTAAATTACAATTAGCAACCAATAAAATTTACTTTTATCTTAATTTCATTAAACATGAACTTACAATTTTGATCATCTTAAAAATTTAATACATATAATGTTAACTTATTTAGTTGGTATTCAATAAACCTAGAGAGATTATATCTAAGGTAAATAAAATTGAAACCATTATAGTTTATGCAAGGAACATTCTTTTTCCTTCCTTTACAGGAGGCTAAAACCTCTTTTCTTTAATAAAATTCTAAAACTGTGAATAATCTTAAGAGCATACTGACTGCTAGGTCCTGGAATATATTATAATTGTTTAATTTGTTTTAATTATAATTTAGAAAAGATCTTTCCATAGCTTTCAAGGACTTTTTCTTTACTTGCTGAAATTTGGTAATAAGATTATTATTATTATTTTTTTTTTTAAGATTTTATTTATTTATTCATTTATCCCCCCCTTGCTGCTTGTGCTCACTGGGTCAGCTAACCACGCCGTGCGGGCGGGCTTTGCCTTCACCAGGAGGCCTCGGGAACCGAACCCGGGGCCTCCCATATGGTAAATGGGAGCCCTACTGATTGAGCCACAGCTGCTTCCCTGGTAATAAGATTATTAACCACCCTTATTTTAAGGCTGTTAAAAGGTTTAAATTGGGGGATTACAGGACAAACTGATTCTTAATTTCCCAGCCTAAAAGATAGAGTTTTAATCTAGCACACCTAGCCCCTCTCTCATAGCTCTTGCAAAGAGAAGGCCATAGGGGCTGGGTAGGTCAAAGAGCTTAGGAAAATCTTTTTCCCTTTTCCAATAGTTTCTATATTTAAATTTCTATATGACGTTTCTATCCTGCTTAGCCTAATTTAGGCTCCAAGAATATTCTTTCACATATATACGTGTATACTTAATTTTTAACAATTTGAATAGAGCTCTTTTAAGAATTTTCATTCGTTAACTTGATATTACCTTCCAAACTTATAAAGATATACACTGAACAAATAGGCAGACACAAATAGTTAGACACAAAAACACAACTCACTAATGTTACTTATAATTTTCATTCTCTTACAAAATAAGTTTAACCTTAAAATAACATTAGAGTCAAAAGATCTCTTTGAAGGCTATTTCTAATTACTCTAATTTGCACTGTGGCCATGCAGTTTTGCCCAAGAATTTAGTTCCTTCTAATTATTGGCTTATAACCAAATTGTTCCCAATGCTTTAAAAATACAATTTACAATATTTTCCTTTACTTCAGAGCTTTGCTTATTTCCCATTTTGATTTTGACAGACTTTGGATGAGCAAGACTCATTCCAATTAATACTCACTGAGGTCATTGAAGTCTCAGAGAGACCTGTTTTTTCTCATGACTTGCTGCTTTTAGGAACATCAACACTTGAGGTGGGAGGTCCCCCTCCCCAGTCCTCGACCATTGGACTGGAAGAGTGGACATCCAGCCCTGAGGGTTGAGAATTCCACCAGGCAGCAATCCAGTCCACACCTGGACCAGAGGAAGGAGTATCTTAAATTTGCCTTCCCCTGAGCAATGGGGGGCAGAAGTTGTCAAGAAATAACCATAACTTTTCCGCCGGCTCCCCCCTCCCCCCAGCGCCGGGCTCCTGCCACGCCGCCGCCGCTGCCGCCTCCCTCCAGCTGCCATCATGATCATCTACCGGGACCTCATCAGCCATGATGAGATGTTCTCCGACATTTACAAGATTCAGGAGATCGCAGACGGGCTGTGCTTGGAGGTGGAAGGGAAGATGGTCAGCAGGACAGAGGGTGGCATTGATGACTCGTTCACTGGTGGGAATGCTGAAGGCCCCGAGGGTGAAGGTACCCAAAGCACAGTCATCACTGGGGTAGATATTGTCATGAACCATCACTTGCAGGAAACCAGTTTCACAAAAGAAGCTTACAAGAAGTACATCAAAGATTACATGAAATCAATCAAAGGCAAACTTGAAGAACAGAGACCAGAAAGAGTAAAATCTTTTATGACAGGGGCTGCAGAACAAATCAAGCACATCCTTGCTAATTTCAACAACTATCAGTTCTTTATTGGTGAAAACATGAATCCAGACGGTATGGTTGCTCTCCTGGACTACCGTGAGGATGGTGTGACCCCATATATGATTTTCTTTAAGGATGGTTTAGAAATGGAGACATGTTAACAAATTTGGCAATTGCTTTGGATCTATCACCTGTCGTCATAACTGGCTGCTGCTTTTCATCCACACCACACCAGGACTTAGATGGACTGATACCATCTTTTTTTTTTTTTTTAAAGATTTTATTTATTTATTCATTTATCCCCCCCTTGCTGCTTGCACTCGCTGGGTCAGCTAACCACGCCGTGAGGGCGGGCTTGCCTTCACCAGGAGGCCCCGGGAACCGAACCCGGGGCCTCCCAAATGGTAAACGGGAGCCCCACTGATTGAGCCACAGCCGCTTCCCATACTGATACCATCTTGAACTCATTTATTTTGATCCTGATTTATTGGGAGCAGAGGCATTGTTTTTAAGAAAAACATGTCATGTAGGTTGTCTAAAAATAAAAATGCATTTAAACTCATTTGAGAGAATGCTTCTTAGTTTAATATATTTAAATTCATCCTGTAGTTTTTCCTGGAGAAGCTAGAGCCTGTTTGTAGATAACTGCTATGCAGCATAAGACTGTCTTCAGATAACTTATGTCTACAATTAACCTACTTCTGGGACTGGAATATAAAAACAAGAACCAAAAGTCTTAATTCTGATTTGAAGGGAGAGACCATGTTTCATAGCAGTGCCAGCATTTGAAGTGGATCTTTATACATTTCATCATCTACAAACCGAAGTAGCTAACTCTGGAAGAGTTTACCAAAAGAATAAAAAAAGAGACTGTATAATACATTTGGAAGCTAAAAAAAAAAGAAATAACCATAAGCAAGGCAAAGGGTGAGGCTAGACTGAAGTAACCATAAACAAAGGCAAACTCAGTTTATAATTATCATCACAATAGCTGAAGTCTAGGAGGAGATGAAGCTAGTAAGCTAGTCAGCTAAGTTTAGTTTATAATTACCATTACTATAGCAAGCATAAGCAAGGGTGTGGTTAGACCTGAAATAACCATAAACAAAGGTAAATTAGTCTAAGATTGCCATCACAGTAGTAAGTTCTAGGCTAAATCCACCCAGTTATAGCAATTTCAGATATTATATATATAAAGGCATCTATATAATGAGCTTAACTCTTAGTTACAGTTTCTAGTAAGTTTTTACTTTAAATCAAATTGGGTACTTGTTTATTAACTAAGCAACTAAGACTATTTTATTAGTGACAACTTTGCTAAGTTTTTCTGCTTTTCCAGCAGTTAACCCCATTTGTGATTTCTTTTATACATCCAATTTAATTGCAAGATAGCACTGACATTTAAAGACTCAATTTTAGGTTACCTCTCACCATTATCCAATTTGTAACAGGTGAACCCCAAATCTGATTTATGAGTTGCTAGGCTCGAGCAGACTTAGCAAAGTTAAAGCAAGCCACAGATTAGAACAGAAGAGAGAATTTTATGCGAATATTCTCGCTGTCCTGATTTTGTGATAATCAGGGTAGGCTAAACATTCGCTATATTAGAACCCGTACCTGTGTCCCCAGACCTAGTTTTTCTCCCTAGGCCTGGTTTTTAGAATGCTGGTGATAAACTAAGCCTGATTTATTATATGACCATCTTGTATGGGAAATGACTGTAACTCTAGGTATCTTCGGTCATCCTTAAGAGATATAGCAGGGGATGGATGTGCCTCAAATGGTTGGGCATACGTCTCCCATATGGTGGGACCTGGGTTTGATCCCCAGGACCTCCCAGTAAAAATTAAAAAAAAAAGAAAAATATAGAAGGTGCTCAGGCCACCAAGCCCCGTGTGCAGGAGCACCGTCAGGCCCTGCAAGCAGGTGAGCCCCCCAGACCCTGCACATGGGTGCGCCACCAGGCCCTGCGAGCGGGTGAGCCCCCCAGGCCCCACATGTGGGTGCACCATCAGGCCCCGTGAGCCACGAAGCAAGATGATGACATAACAGTAGAGTGACACAAGGGAGAGCTAAGACAAGATGCACTGATAAAACTAAGGTGGCGCAGGCAGTAGGATGCCTCTCTCCCACATCAGAGGATCCGAGGATTGAATCCCAGTGAAGACAGGAGGAGAAGGATGAGAAGAGAGGGCAGAAAATAGACACAGAGTTGCTCAGTGAATGGATACAGAAACGGGGGGGGGAGGTAAAAATGGATAAAAGTAAATAAATAAATAAATAAATCCTTTTTAAAAAGTATAGGGGAGAACTATACGGACTAGAGTTAGTAGTAATACTTTGACGATGCTCTTTCATAATTTGTTAACAAATGTCTTACAACAATGCAAAGTATTTGTGGTGGGGGGATGGGTGGGAGCCCTGTATGTTGTTATGCATGTTTGTTTTCTAAGTTCACAATGTTTACTGAACACTTATTGTTTATGTATGTTCATGTATGAATGATATACTTCAATAAATTGTTTAAAAAATTAAATAAATAAATTTTTTTTAAAAGAGAATTTTATACTTACTTAGCTTAGGGAAAGACTTGACTTAAGGATCATGTAGAGCTCTTTGCTATCTTCCTTGTTCCTTGGCGTCCGCAACCATGAAGGTCGAGCTCTGCAGTTTCAGTGGGTACAAGATCTACCCTGGACATGGGAGGCGCTATGCCAGGACTGATGGGAAAGTTTTCCAATTTCTTAATGCAAAATGTGAATCGGCATTCCTTTCCAAGAGGAACTCTCGGCAGATAAACCAGACTGTCCTCTACAGAAGGAAGTATAAAAAGGGACAACCAGAGGAAATTCAAAAAAAGAGAACTCGCCGTGCTGTCAAATTCCAGAGGGCTATCACTGGTGCATCCCTGGCTGATATTATGGCCAAGAGGAATCAGAAACCTGAAGTTAGAAAGGCTCAGCGAGAACAAGCTATCAGGGCTGCCAAAGAAGCAAAAAAGGCTAAGCAAGCATCTAAAAAGACAGCAATGGCTGCTGCTAAGGCTCCCACAAAGGCAGCACCTAAACAAAAGATTGTGAAGACTGTGAAGGTTTCTGCTCCCCGAGTTGGTGGAAAACGCTAAATTGGCAAATCAGATTTTAAAATAAAGATCTAGCTGTAACTCAGTAATGCATTGGCTTTTTTATGCTCATAACCAGCTGTGTTGGACCTGCAAGTAAATTAAGAGCTAAGCATTTTTCAAGACTTTGTTTCAAACCTTTTAAATGAATTATATTCTTGTTAAGAATAACACTTTTCCATGAAGTAGAACTACATGATAAATCCAAATTAACAGATCAGAAACAGGATTAAGTTATTGTTACTTTGATAATAAACATTTATTCTATTTAAAAAAAAAAAAAAGAATCATGTAGACAAGAAGCTCCCAGTATCTGTCCACGGCAGAAATCTCGCGCAGGACCCTCCAGCTTTGTTCCTCCAGGAAAATCCCTGGGCAACTGATAAGTGTGGAGCTAAGGGGTCCAGAGAAGCCCTGCCCCTGATGAGACATGAATTGGGGCTGCCCTGGGAGCTACACCCCATTAGTCACTTCCTGCAAGGGGTAACGCTCTGCGAAGCTTTTTCGCTGGAAGGACTGGAGTGTTACAAGGGAATAGGCAGGGAGCTAGGATTTTAAATCATGGGCCAGAGGCGGGGAAGGTTTAGTAAACAGCCTAGATCTTAATTCCCCATTCATTCCCCTCATTAGGCACAACCAAAGTTAGAGAGGTCCTGAGTGCTGGCCAGGACCAAGCACTTGGCTCCCAAGTCAACTAAGAAATTAACAACCTTACCTGCCACATCAAGGGTCACCTGAGGTCTCCTGGTTGATGGTTCACACGTGGCTTCAGGCCCCTTCTGTCCTCCCCTGGGGCAAGGCCCCAGTGGTCTGAGTGGTGGGGCAGTTTGGGGCCAGTTTCCTGCTGATGTGGAGCCTGGATTTGGGTAACCCTGAGGTGACCAGTGCTTTTAAAAGTGGCAGTTAAAGGGTGAGTGGATGTGGCTCAAGGAGTTGGGCACCAGCCTACCACATGGGAGGTCCTGGGGTTGATTCCCGGTACCGCCTAAAGAAGACAAGCAAGCTAGCGAGCTGACGTGATGGGCTAGCACAACGAGCTGACACAACAAGATGACGCAACAAGGAGACACAATGAGAGACACAAGTAGGAAGCATGTGGCTCGAGTGATTGGGCACCTCTCTCCCACATGGGAAGTCCCAGGTTCGGTTCCTGGTGCCTTCTAAAAAGAAGACAAACAGACACTGAGAGCACACAACAGACACAGAGAGCAGATAGTGAGTGCAAACAATAGGGTAGGAGGGGTAATAAATAAATACAATAAATGTTTAAAAAAAAAAAAAAGGTGAGCCTGTTCTGGACCCTGCACCCAATCCTCCTTAACTTGTCCATCTTGGCAGCATGGTCTCAATTGTTGAAAAGTGAGAAGGCTCTTTCTAAAAGGGGTTAATGGAAGTTTGGGGGCCCAGGGAAAGTTTCTGCAGCTTTCTACAGATATCCGAGGCAGACTGGAGTTCCTAGGAGGATCTGTCCTTCTCTAGAGTTAGGATCTACCAAGAGGGTACTTTTATTGCCTCTACCAGCTTTCTTTGAAATAAGGCTGGGGTTCTAGGTTCTGCCTCTGAGTAATTTCCCTGAGCACTTAATTGACTGATTCAGTAGTACATTTTCTCATCCTTTTAAGGAGACAATAGAGGGCTTCTTGGGCCTGTGCCAGGCCTGGACTTTGGAAACACTTGACCTGAAACAGAGGGTGCATCAAGGCTACAGGTGACCCTAAGCCCAGCAGAACAATAAAATTCTGAGCTGCTGGGGACAAAGGGCAAAGCTGGGGGGATGTAAGAGGCGGAGGGAGAGTCTGCAAAGGGCAGTGCCACAAAATGGGTCTAACATGGGCTGAGCTCTCAGTTAAGATTCCAGGAAGGGGTAGGAAAGACAGCTTGTTCCCTGGCAGGACCAAAGCACTGTGGGACAAATAGGAGAAGGGGATCAGAAACATGCAGAGAAACAGGCATCCTCACCTGAGCAGGAAAGCCTCCAGAGTCCTGGCCGCTGCATCCCATGCAAGACAAAAGAGGAAAAGAAATCAATAACCAGATCATCATTTTCTACCTTTAGATCAACCAACATTTTTAAGTGTGCTGATACCTCAGGTGATGGATGATGTGAAAAAATGGAGATTCTCATTCATGTCTCGGGCAATGTAAATTGAAACAATTTTGTTGAAGTGCAACCTGGATTTCTGTATCCAAATTTCCAATGTGCATGCATTTACCCCAGATTCCCTTTCTAAGGCTTTAGCCTAAGAAAATAGAAGAAAAGTCACTGAAAGATATGTGTGGAAGGATTTTTGTATTTGTAAGACCAAAAAAAATGGAAACAACACGAATATGTACCAGCTGGGGGTCGGTTTAATAAATCACAGGGATTCCATATGCTAGAATGACTAACCATAAATCCCAAGAAGGCAGAGAGCATATCTATTTCATCAACATCTGTATTAGTCTGCCAAAGGGGTGCTGATACAAAGTACCAGAGAGCTGTTGGCGTTTATAAAGGGTATTTATTTAAGGTAGACACTTACAGTCACAGGGCCCTAAAGCGTCCAACTCAATGTACCATAAGAGGTACTTCCTCACTCAAAGTCTGTAGCCACGTGTTGAAGCAAGATGGCAGGGAGTGTCTGCAAGGGTTCAGCCTTCCTCTTCCTCTTTGGGCTCTGTGGGCCCAGCTTCTTCTGATCTCAGCTGTAGGCTGGCATAAGGCTCGTCTCTCTTCCCGGGGCTTGTTTCTTTCCGGGCTCAGCTGCTCTGTTCTCTTCACAAGGTTAGCTGTAGACTATCCGGCTCATTTTTCTTCCCGGGGCCTCTGCCGTGTCTAATGAGCTGTCTCTCTTCCTCTGTGTTCTTCTTCTCTGTGTGTACCTACATCCATGTAAAAGTCTATTTTATCAGCCCACCAAGGGGGTAGGGACTCAACCCTGCATGCCCTAATGATGTGTTTGAATCAAAGCCCTAGTCTTAACATAATTTAATCAGAGACATCTCAGCTGAATCTACTACAATCAAAGGGTATCACACCCAGAGGAACAGACCAGTTTACAAACATAATCAAATATCTTTTTTTGGAATTCATAATAATATCAAACTGCCACAACATCACACACTTAAAATGTGGCACAGTGTCTGGCACATAGTAGACATTTGTTCAATGAAGTAAGGAAGGAACAAATGAACACACAGAAAAAAGCAATGTTGTATAACAGTTTAAAAGAATGAGCTGAGCTCTGTGTCCTGATATGGAAATATACCCACAATGTGTTGTTGAGTAAAAAATAGAGATCACAACACAGCATTATGCATTTGTACATGCATTTGTTTAAGCCCAAAATAATTTACATGAAAATAAAACACAAAAGGTTTGGAAAGGATATGCTGGAGATAGTAACAGTGCTTATGGCTCAATGAGTTAGTCTGTGGTATCTTTTCTATTTCTACTTATTTACATTTTCCTGACTTCTTTATAATATGCATAGAGAAGCGGATGTGGCTCAAGTAGTGGGGCTCCCGTTTACCATATGGGAGGCCCTGGGTTCGATTCCTGGGACCTCCTGGTAAAGGCAAGCCGGCCTGCGCAGCGCAGTGAGCTGATGGCCTGCGGGAGCTGGCACAGCAAGATGACGCAAGAAAGGGAGACAAGCAGACACAGAAAAACACACAGCAGATGGACACAGCAAGCACAAGCAGCAAGGGGGAGATAAATAAACAAATAAAATAAATCTTAAAAAAAATAAAAATAATAAGCATATATTGAGCTTATAAGAAAAACACAAAATTATGTTAAATTATTTAAACCATACCGTAGAGGTAAATCCCTGACACGAGCATAATAAAATGATTGTTTTTAGTCTGCTAAGGTTTGGGGTAATTTGCTATGCAGCAATACTAACCAAAACAATGAGGATATGGAAGAGTATTCATCCTTTGTATTTCAGTGTTTCTAAGTGCTGGATCCCGTTTCATTGTAGAGCTATTCTACCATCAGTCCAACCAATCATCCACTGATGGCCACATATGTTTCCAGTGTTTTGCTCTTCATTTTATATAACAAATTTGTACTGAGGATCTCCTATGTGCCAGGCGTGGAGCCAGGGGCCGGGAATACTCTGACAAGCAAAGCAAATGTTGTTCTTGGAGCTCTTATACCAATGAGAGAGACAGACATTTAAGAAAGTAAGCAACCAAATAAATATATAACTACAAATCGTGATCAGTATCATGGACAAAAATACTCCCAAAACTCCCTAATGTGGTGCAACATTTGAAAGTTATCAGGATTATGATAATATTAATAAGCATTGCAGGAAAGAAACAAGCAACGAGATGCTCTAGGAAAAGCAAAGAGCTATATGAAAAAGGAAATATGATCAAAGAACAAATGGGTCTTTCTAGTAAACAATATTTACATAGTCCTAATGATTTAAGTAACTGTAAAATATCAGTTTAGGGGTGATGGGGAGGAGATCATAGGGAAATCAGTAGATGTTTAAAATGGATAAATTAAAAATAGAAGCAGAAGCATGTGATTTAGAGAGACCGAATTAACGACAAGAAAAATAATGAAAAGTGGTTGCCTCTGGGGAAGAGAGTTGAGTTGGAGGTTGATGAGTGATGGAACCATTGTTTTCATTCACTCATTCATACAACACTTACTTACTGAGCTACTTGGTGCCAAGCCCGGTTCAAAGCACGGAATACAGAAGTAAACAAAACATCCCCAAAATGGAGTTCATTTTTTAGAGGGACAGACAGTAAGTAATATACATAAGTAAAATTCATACTATGTTACAAGGTGATACATGCTATAGAAAAAAAAAGCAGAAGAGTGGATGGGATGGGGGAAGGATGTTTGTAATTTTTGTTTGATGGGCCAGAGATGGTATGACTGAGTACGTGACATTTTATTAAAGATGTAAAGAAGGCAAAGGAGCAAGCTATGAGGATATCTGGAGAAGATCATTCCAAACAGAATGAACAACAAGTCCAAAGGTCTTGAGGTGAGTTTGATGAATGAAAAAGAGACCAGTGTGGTGGGGTTAGAGTGAACAAAGAGAAGAGGTAGGAGATAAAGAGGTAACAGGCACTCAGATCATGGAGGGCCTTGCGGGCCATTTTACCTTCTGGCAATATTTTATTCTTTTAACCATGTGAAAGTATATATTTGATCTAAATTTTATTTTAAAGAAATAACACTCTGCTACAGAGTAGGTTAGAGGAAGCAAGCCTGGAAGTGGAAATCCCAGCGGTGGACTACTGAGTTAGTTTGAGTGAGAAATGACGGCCGCTTGAATAGGGTGTCGGCCACAGAGCTGGAGAGATTGACAGAGTTGAGATTTATTTGTGTGGTAGAATTGAAAGGACCTGTTGACAGGTTAGACAAAGCAGGCAAGAATGCAGGCAGTTGGAAGAATGGCCTTCAAGTGAACAGTTGTGTGCTGCTTACCAAAATGAAGGAGGAAAAGGGATCAGATACTGACATGTTGAGAGTGAGAGCCCTCTGAGACTCTCAGGAGAAACTTCAAGAGGCTATCAGTGGGGAGCAATGTCACCATGGTGACTGAGATGCCCTGGTGTTCCAGCACCCCTGCACAATTTTTTAACAGCAAGCAAAAACTGGCAGAACAATCTTTCTCAGAGCTATGGAAAACAGTTAAATGGTTGCAGTAACTTGGTAAGTGCTAAAGCAAGAAAAAGGGAACTTGAAAATGGTAGTAAAACTTTGTGGCTCCTTTGTTGGCTCTTCCCCCAATTCATACCTAACCCAGTGCAAATCAGCCCATGCTCCTAGTGAAGGTCTCTGGTCCCAGTTCTGGAGAGAGGAAAGTAACCCTTATGTGCATATTGGGGTGAGTGTATGACTGTACCAATATGTTTGGTGACACCTAAAGGACTGAACTGGGCCATTGCTGTCTACCTGAACCAGCACTTGCTCTGGAAGTAGAAGTAGCTTGCAGGGCAGCTAAAACACTGTAAGAAAACAATCAAACTGCAGTTGAGACAGAGAATTTAAGACATAAAATAGAGTGTCTGGAACCAGGAAGAAAGTGAAAATTTCCTGGGGGAAGAGGGGTATTTGGAGTTTCCATGTAAATGGGTGAATCCATAAGGTCACATGTGCATTGCCCAGGAAAAGACCAGACAGAATCCTACACTTTCACCTCAAGCTATTCTTTAATCTCATTGTAAAGCCGACTAAACTCTGAAGGACAGCGCCCACACAGAGCCAATCTTCAGAGACTGGGAAAGGTGTTTTCCACATTTTTTTTTTCATTTTCTCTTTCCTTCTCTGCCTTTGTTTTCCTCTTCTTCTATTTTTGTTGTTGTTGTTGCTGTTAGCTCCCATCAGTTAAGGAAATCTCTGTCTAACACTCGCTGAAATACAAGTTGAAAGAACAGACACTTCAGTGATTAAAATTTCCGGTGATAACACATTGAAATATTAATACTGAGCAATGAAAAAATTATAAAGCATACAAGGAAACAGTAAATGATGGCCCGTTCAAAGAAACAACATGATGCATCAGAAATCTTCAACAAGAAATCACAGGCTTTACACATACTAGACAAAGACTTTTTTTTTTTTTTTTTTTTTTTTTACCGGTAGGTACCGGGGATCGAACTCTGGTCTCTCCATATGGTAGACGGACGCCGAACCTCTTGAGCCACATCCGTTTCCCAAGACTTTTTTTTTTTTTTTTTTTTTTTTAAAGATTTTATTTATTTATTCATTTATCCCCCCCCTTGCTGCTTGTGCTCGCTGGGTCAGCTAACCACGCCGTGTGGGCAGGCTTGCCTTCACCATATGGTAAACGGGAGCCCTACTGATTGAGCCACAGCCACTTCCCCCAAGACTTTTTAAAAAACACTTTTAAGTATGCTCAAAGAGTTAAAGAGGAAAAAAAAACACAAATAAAGAATTAAAGGAAATCAGGAAAATATGTGAACAAAATGAAAGTTTCAATAAAGATATAAATGTCATAAAAAGGTTGGAGCTGAAGACCATGATAACTGAAATTTTAAAAAATATTCTCTAGAGAGGTTCCACAGCAATTTGGAGCTGGCAGGAGAAAGAATCAGTGAACCTGAAGATAGGACAATCGAAATTATCCAGTCTGAGAAGCAGAAAGAAGAAAGAATGAAAAAAAGGGGAACTGAGCCTGAGGAACCTGTGGGACACCACAGGTGTATCGATATACATACCAAGGGGGTTCCCAGAAGGAGAAGAAAGAGAGAAAGGGGCAGCAAAGATCTTCAAAGAAGTAATGGCTGAAAATTTCCCAAATTTAACAGAAGACATGGATAGGCACATCCAAGATGCTCAATGAACTCCAAACAAGATAAACCCAAATAGACCTACACCACAGCATATTATAATCAAGCTGTTGAATGCCAAAGATAAAGAGAGACTCTATCCTTAAAGCAGCATGAAAGAAGCAAAGCATCATGTACAGGGGACCTCAATAACATTAAGTGCTTATTTCTTATCAGAAACAATGGAGGCAATAAGGCAGTGAGATGACATATTTAAAGAACTGAAAGAAAAAAATAACCACCAAGAATTCTATATCCAACAAAACGGTCTTTCAAAAACTGAGGGAGAGTGACAACATGGATAAACCTTGAAGACATCATATTGAGTGAAACAAGCCAGACACAAAAGGACAAATACTGTATAATCTCCTGGTTATGAAATAATTAGGATAAGTGAACACATTGAGACAGAAACTTGAATATAGGTTACCAGGGATGAGGGTGGGGGTAAGGAATGGGGAGTTAATGCTTAAATTGTACAGAGCTTCTATTTGGGGTGATGGGAAAGTTTTGGTAATGGATTATAGTAATGGTAACACAACATTGTGAACATAATTAACAGCTCTGAATTATATATTTGGCTGTGGCTTAAAGGGGCAATTTTAGGTTATATATATGATACTCAAATACAAATAAAAAAATAGGACTGCCCACTCTCAATCAGAAACAGAGTGGGCATCACCATCCCAACATCCTCAGGATTGAGGAATGAACAAATATAAGGAGGGGAAGGCAACCATGGACTAAAGTAGACTTATTATTCTAAAAATGGAAGAGCTTGTAACATTGATATAAGGGCAGTGGTCACCAGAGGTTCTGACAGGAGGAAGAGGGAAGAACAGGTGTAACATGGGGCATTTGGGGGACACTTGAATTGTTCTGAACGACATTGCAATGACGGATACAGGCCATTATACATTTTGACAAAACCTATAAAAATGTGCGGTACATATTTAAATGTGCGGTGCATAGTGTAAACTCTAATGTAAACTATAGACCATGATTAGTAGCAATGCTTCAGTATGTGTTTACCAATTGTAACAAATGTACCAAAGAAATGAAAGATGTTATTAATGGGGAGGGAAGAGGGGGTATATGAGAATCCCCCTATATTTTCGATGTATCATTTAT
The DNA here is from genome assembly GCA_026826555.1 of Tolypeutes matacus. Classification (NCBI taxonomy): domain Eukaryota; kingdom Metazoa; phylum Chordata; class Mammalia; order Cingulata; family Chlamyphoridae; genus Tolypeutes; species Tolypeutes matacus. The sequence continues at coordinate 801,832 of JAKSZT010054568.1, read as the reverse complement.
GTAATCTAAAACTTCCTTAAAAATAAAATAAATATGTGTGTGTATATTTATATATATATAAAACTTCTTTAAAAATAAAATAAATATGTGTATATAGATATATGTAGTAGGACTATACAGCACAGTGAGTCCTGTTCTTCCATCAACCCTAATAAGTATATCGCACTAATGCAAGGTATTAATAATGGGGGCGATATTTAGGATCTCTGTATTTTCTGTATAATTCTTCTGTAAACCTGCAACTTCTCTAATAAAAAAGTAAAAATAAAATTAGGGAGAAATTAAGACATTCCCAAATTAAGACATAATCAAAAGCTGAGGGAGTTTGTGACCACTGGACCTGCCTTATAAGCAATGCCAAAGGGAGTTCTTCAGACTGAAGGGAAAGGACATTGAACAGTAGAGTGAATGGCATAAAGAATAAAGGTCTCCAGTAAAGGTAACTAATGGATAACTAGAAACACCAGCACTATTATATTTTGGGTTTATAACTCCACTTTTTACTTCTTACCGGATCTAAAATACAAATACATAAAAAGTAATGAGAAATGTATGGTCTTGGACACACAATGTCTAAAGATTTAATCTGTGACAAGAACAACATGTGGGTGTGTGGATGGAGGGGCATCAGAACATACTTTTTGTATGCTGTTGATGTGAAGTTAGAATCAAATTAAATGAGATTATAGATTTAGGATGTTAAATTCAAGCTCCAAGGAAACCAGAAAGAAAATACTTGAAAAATAAACACAGAAGGAAGTGAGAAGAGACTTAAAATGTTTCACTACAAAAGGTCACCTAAATTCAAAAGTGGGCACCAACAGAAGAATTAAGAGGGGGAAAAAAATCATATAAAAGACCAAGAGATTAAACATAGAATTATCATATGGCCCAGCAATTTTACTCCTAGGTATATATATCCAAAAGAATTGAAAACAGGGACTCAGACTGTTACTTGTACACCAATGTTCATAGTGCATTATTCACAATCACAAAAAGATGGAAATGCCCCAAGTGTCCATCAATAGATGACTGAATAAACAAAGTGTGGTATATCCATACAATGGAATATTATTCAGCTGTGAAAAGGAATGAAGTTCTGCTACATGCTGTAACATGGATGAACCTTGAAGACAGTATGCCAAGTGAAACAAGCCAGACACAAAAGGCTACATGTTGTACGATTCCATTTATAGGAAATATCCCGAATTAGCAAATCCTTAGAGACAAAAAGGAGATTAGTGGTTGCCAGTGGCCGGGGGAGGGGGCATGGGGAGTGACTGTTAAAGGATATGGGCTTTTTGTCGTTGTTGTTTTTTTGAGGTACCGTGACCAGGGATTGAACCTGGGACCTCATATGTGGGAAGCCGGTGCTCAACCACTGAGCCATATCCACTCCCTAGATGATAATAAAGATGTTCTAGAATTAGATAGTGGCCAAGTGGTGATGTTTTCACAACCTTGTGAATATCCTAAAAATCGCTTAATGATATACTTTTAATGGTAAGTAAATTATATCTCGATTTTAAAAAAATAAAAGAGGCCATTGGTTATATGAGTCTGGAACCCAAGGACTGGCGACTTGACCATGACAGTGCCAGTATAAAGATGGCACTGAGCACCAAAGAACAGAGAGGCTCGCCAAGATAGCACACGGAGTGAGAGAAGCAGCAGAATACCAGTGCTCTGAGATACACCCATGTTTAGAGTGTGGGTGGCAGGGTAGGAGCCAGCACTTGAGACAGAGTGGGAGAGGCAAGGGAGGGGGGGATCGGGAATGAGGAACCAAAGGCTGCAAGAGTTCTTACAGGTGATGCTATTTCAACATATTGTACTGAGCAGTGACTTGTGTGTGCCTTTTCGTGTAAAAACATCCTAGGGGCGGGACTTCAGCTGGGATGGAGGGTTGGCTCAGAGAAGGTGCAGGTGCGTGGGAAAGGGGAATGGGATTGGTTCCTGTCACCAAGGAGGTCCCCAGGCAGGGGTTCCCTGACATGTACCTAAACCTCCCCATGACTTGAAGGCTTTAGGAGAAACTTGGTCTGGCCTTACCATCCCTGACAGTAGAGCATCCCTGCCCTCTGGCGGCCGCCCAGGGCGATGCCGTCACCGGAAAGCTTCGACAAAAACTTAGGGAAAAAATATTTTTTCATGATGAAAGTCACTCGATTCCATTATAGACAATTTGGAAGACATAAACTAAGGGAATAAGAAGACATCACATCACCTTAATGCCCTTGGTGTTACAGGGCACCCCATCTGATTCTTGTTGTATACTTAGTTCATTCATTCATTCATTCATTCATTCAACAAGTATTCACAGAGCACCTCCATGAGCCAGGCACTGTTCTAGGCACTAACTTTGAACAAAATAGTTAGTACCACTGTATCTGTGGAGCTTCCATTCTGGCTGAAACCATGCTGTGTTTTCCAGCCTGCTATCTGCCCATCAGGTTAGAACCTCTGTTGCCACACAATCGCCTTAAAAATCACTGTGGAAGGTTTCAGAATAGCCAGTGGCTGTCCAGCAAACAGCCTTAGATGGGCATCTTCAAATCAGAATGAGACAGAGAAGGAAGCTTTCAGCCTCTTATCTTTGCAAGAGGGAGGTAAAGCTGGCTGAGTGCCTCAGGGTACTGCCCCCCCCCCCCCGGGTGGTGGTGACTGGCTTCATGTCTCATTCCCAGGCGCCAGTCAGGACGTGTGGGATTTGTCATCAGTGCAACAGGAAGCCACTGCAGGTTTCCAGCAAGGTTGCCCTCTCAAAAAGTTCCCCTCATAGCAAACATGACCACACAGAAAATACACTGGTGGGAAGCGGCTGTGGCTCAATCAGTAGGGCTCCCGTTTACCATATGGGAGGCCCCGGGTTCGGTTCCCGGGGCCTCCTGGTGAAGGCAAGCCTGCCTGCACGGCGTGGTTAGCTGACCCAGCGAGCACGAGCAGCAAGGGGGGGATATATGAATAAATAAATAAAATCTTTAAAAAAAAAAAGAAAATACACTGGAAGAAAGAATCCCACTCATAAAGGCAAGCAAAAGGCAAACTAATTAGGAACTTGCTTATCAAGAAATTTGTAATACTGACCTAAAGAAAACACTTAAACTCTATTGAGGGACATAAAAAAAGACTTGAATAAATGGCAAGACACATTTTCTCTGGAACAAAAGATGGTATGATGAAAATAGCATGTTTCCTTAAATTTACCTATCTATTCAAGGCTTTCCCTTCTGAATTTGGGGGACCCTGTTTTATACTTTCCCAACTTCCAGTCCTTTTCCTCCATGACACATATGATGATGCAACTAAAATTATTTGCATGATTATGTGTTTCGTGCAGCTTCTCCACTAGAATGATAAAATAACATCAAAATTCATCTGGAAAATATAGACTTGAAAATAGCCAGTAACTTTCTAAAAAAAAAAAGAAAGAAAGAAAGAAAAATGCTAGGAAAAAAATAACCTTACAACGGGTAGTAAAAATGAATTATAAAGCTGGAGTAAATAAAGCAGTTTGGTACATATAGAAGAATAGGCAATTAGATGAACAGAACACAACAGAAGCTGGAAATAGACCCAAATATATATGGAAATTTAGGACATAAAAAGTGGCATTAAACCAGTGGGGGGGGCGGATTATTCAATAAGCATTGAGAAAGTTGGCAAGTCATTTAAAAAACAATTAAAGGTGAATCCATACATTTCTCCTGCTCATCAAAATAAATTGCAGAAAGCTAAAAAATAAAAAAGAATAAAATAAAAATAAAAATATATTGCAGAATGGTATGTATGGGGGAGGAGGGATATATGGGAACTTTATTTTCTGCATGCTTTTTCTGTAAACCTCCAACTTCTCCAATACAGATATTAATTAACTGCAGGTGGATCAAAGATTTCAAATGTAAAAATTGAACCATAAAAACATGGGAAGAAAGCATGAATATATTTCTTTTAAAAATCATGGAGTAGATAAGCACGATACTACTTCCATAAGCCATGAAGGAAAATGTTAATTAATGTGAGTCTAACAAGTATAAAAGTCCTCCATAACAAAAACACACAAAGTCCAAAGACAATGACAAATTGGGAGAAATATTTGCAACAATATGAGACAATGTGCAGATTTTCTTATCATACAAAAAATGCTTAGAAATTCATAAGCCAAAGATAAAGAACCCAATAAAGAATAGACAATTAAACCCTTGGCAGAAAGAGATTCATGTGGATGGCAGATGTACTAAAAGCTCGGCCTAACTCATAATTTTTAAAATATGATGAACATTTTTAAACTATCAGATTCAGAAAGATATGGAGAAATATTGGGGAGGATGAGGAGCAACAGCGTATTCTGTTTCTGGGAATGGAAATCACAAGAGCCATTCTGGGAGGCAATTTGGCAACAGCAATCAGTATTTTAATTGCACATACCCGTTAAGCGAGCAATTCCACTTCTAGGAATTGATGTTCACTGAAGGATAATCTGTAAGAGTCAAACTTTGGAAACCGTTGTGGTACTGTTTGGCGGTGATAGTTATCCAACTCTGTGCATGTAATTAACACCACTGAATTACGTGTCTGAATGTGGCTAAAGGGGAAAACCTTAGGTTGTACATAGGTTACTGTTAGAGAAAAATGGCGCTCCCTGGGACGCAGGGACTGACGGGTGCCGGCAGAAAGTTTATTGGGAAGCTCTCCCATCGGAGGGGGTCTGTGGACTTCAGGCCTGAAGAGAGACTTCAGCCCACCCATGGAAGGTGGTGGATATGGCTTTCCCCATCAATAGGTGGGGAAACCGAGTACAGCCTGGGGCCAAATGGCCAGGGGGGAGTGGGCTAGGAGGTCTTGGAATGTGGGAGGGGTTGGGGAGGGAGTGATGGCCCTTACCTGCTCCATTTCCTTTATTCTAGGGAGGGGATGAGCTGCCCCTAGGCTATGGCTTGCTCAATAGGTTAGGTGGGTTATGGCTGGAGGCTGCCTTTCCTCAACCTATGCCACATTGCAAACCTCCTAAGGGGGAAACTCTAACAGTTATTAAAATAAAATTTAATTTAAAAAAAACAAACACAAACATTGGAAAGCATAGGGGCAGGAATGCTTGGAGAGAGTGACAAGGGAGCAGCTCCAGGACACAGTGCTTAGTGAAAAGGGGAAGGTGCAGAAGTCTGGAGTGATTTTTTTAATGTTACGTACATACCCACATAGGTAATCATACATATTACACGTGCAATTACGTACACACTCGTATGTAAAAGCATCTATATGCTTGGGGGGGAACCAGAAGGGCACAGGAGAAAGGCGTTGCCCTGGGGAGTAGGCCTGGACGTTGGGGAGGGAGACCTGGGTAGGTGTGTCTTTGACTTTTCACCTTATGGCCTTCCTTACTACTTGAACTTTTCACCACGCGGTGTTTCTTTTACAGTAGTCCCCAATCTGCTGCTGTTGTTTTATGACCACTCAGGCTGCAGGGGACTGAACTGGCCATAGGTGCCATGAGCAAGTTGCAGAGAGACATTTGGGCAACCAGATACAGCCTGAGGGCAGCGGGGTGAGGGCAGTAGGGGCTGAAAAGCAATACATCCATTCCAGATTTCTCTGAAAGGCAAAACCTACAGGAAGGTAGGCGAGAAGGGACACAGTCTGTGCTTCCATAGCCCCTCTGCCCCGCAGCGCACATCGTCCCACGTGGCCCCAGGTATGACAGAGCCCCCGTCTGTTTTCCCACTGCCATTGCCCCACCACTTGGAATGAAAAGGGAAGTGCTGGGACCCTAACCCCCCTCGGCAGAAACCCACAGCTTTAGGAAAATAAACTCCCCTCTGTCCCTTTCTCCCCTCCTCCTACCATTTTCTCCATGGAATCCACAGTCAGGAAGATAAGTACTCCCTGCCTGCCCCTTTGAACTGAAATTTACAACTCTAGACAGATAATGACTCTTTTCCTCCCTAATGGCCCTCTACTTTTAGGAAGATAAGCTAACCTCCTTGCTCCTCTGCTTTTGTAACCCTGCCTGCCCCCTTGCTTAGGAATTTGCCCACTTAGAGTTCCTATATAAACTTATGAAAATCGAGAAACAGGGCTCAGAATTTGGAGACTGAATTCTCCTCTGGGCCCGCGCGTAATAAAACTTCGTTCATCTGTATCCTCAAGAGTGCCGCTTGGGTTTCATTCGGTCGGCCACAACATTTAGTTCCCTGACTGGGAAAAACCCAATCGAGCAGGCCCATATTGTGCCTCCGGCTTGGGGCTGACGGGCGCGGCCAATGGCAATCTCCAAGCAAATGAGGTGGGCGCCACCTGTCCTCTTGACGAGACCTCCTTCTGAAGCCGTCCCCGCAGGGCACATCCCTACACCCCGGCCTGACGCAGTGAGGAGGCGGACTGAACAGTGCCAGCAGACTCCGGAAAGGTAAGGCCCCGGGTGCCAAGTCCTCAGTCAGGCCCGTCTCCGGACGGAAGAGGAGACGGATCGCCTCCTGGAATCTTGAGTATCGAGATTCCAGAATAGGGCAATCCCTGTGGGAGGGACTGCATAACCTCTGAGTGACTGCGTGAGTGAGTGAGGACGGCAGAGGCTTGTGTCTGCCGTACCAGTCTGTGACTTCAAAGCTTTATGCTACAGAGCCCATGGAGCCCTAACCTGTTTTCCGTGGCTGCGTCATACGGCATAATGGCCACCCCAAACTTTACCCAGGAGCCTTAGCTAAGACGAGCCTAAGTTCTCACTAGAGACACAGACAGGTGGGCATTAGAGTGGACTCGAAAGAGGTGATCCCTTCCCTTGTCTGTCTCACGCCACCAACTCAGGGTGTGGATTTAACACTGTTAATCCCTGTGGAAGGGACTGCATAACCTCTGACTGACTGTGTGAGTGAGTGAGGATGGCAGAGGCTTGCGTCTGCCATACCAGTCTGTGACTCCACTGCATATGCTACAGAGCCTGCGTGGGCCCTGACCTGATTTCCACAGCTACGTCATATGGCATAACAGCTCACCCGGATTTTGCCCGAGAGCCTTAGCTGAGATGAACTGAAGTTCTCGCGAGAGACGTGGACAGGCGGGCATCTGAGTGGCCTTGAAAGAGGCGACCCCTTCCCTGTCTGTCTTGCGCCACCGACGCAGAGTATGGACTCATCACAGTCAAAACCTACCATCTTAAACTGCATGCTCAAGAATTTCAAGAAGGGTTTTTCTGGAGATTATGGCATCCAGATGAACTCCAGCACCCTCTGAACCTTATGTGAAGTAGAGTGGCCCACTTTTATTTTTATTTATTTTTTATTTTTATTTTACCGGGAGGTCCCGGGGATCGAACCCAGGTCCCTCCATATGGGAGACGGACGCCCAACCAGTTGAGCCACTTCCGCCCCCCGAGTGGCCCACTTTTAATGTCGACTGACCCGTGGAAGGGACCCTGGATATAGCCAGGGTCCATGCAGTGTGGCTGGTGGTCACAGGAGCTCCTGGCCACCCCGATCAGTTTCCCTACATCGACTCTTGGTTAAAGATGGCCCAGACTCTGCCCCCTTGGGTTCGATTGTGCATTGGAAAAAAGGGACAGAGCAGGGTCTTGGTTGCACATGGAACGGGGCTCCGGAAGCCAGTCATTCATCAAGGGTCCTTGGAGGAGGACCCACCCCCCCACCACCACCACCATATGCTCCAGCCGCTCTAGCCTCTCCTCCTGGCCCAGGAATGTGGGCAGATCTCCCAGAAGCACCTCCATCTTTGGTCCCTCCAGGAACACTGACCCCCTCTGAGGAAAGCCCTACAACCCCACTAGCAAGGAGGCTCCAGTCGGCACAACCCACGTTACAGATGCTCCTCTGTGAAACACAGGGTCCGGCCCAGATTGGCGAGAATGGGATCATCCAACCCGGGAAGCCTGTATTATACAACCAGCTCTTCACAACTATAGACCTCTTAAACTGGGAGCACCACACCCCCTCCTACTCAGAAAAGCCCCAGGCCCTTATTGATCTCATGGAATCCATTTTCCAAACCCATCGTCCTACTTGGGATGATTGCCACCAACTCCTCCTGACTTTGTTTAACATGGAGGAGAGACGATGGATTCTGATGAAAGCCCGAAAGTGGCTGCAGGAGCAGGCCCCTACTGGAGTCTTAAACCCAGAAGACTGGGCACGAGAAGTGGCACCAGAAGCTCAACCGAACTGGGCCTTCAACACTGATCAGGGACGGCTGCACTCCAGCAATATCAGGAAGTGCTCCTCCAAAGGGTCCGAGAAGGGGCAAAACGACCCACAAACATGACAAAGACGACTTCAGTTACTCAAAAGCCTGACGAGTCTCTGGGAGATTTCTATGAACAGCTTTGCAAGGCCTTCAAAATCTACACCCCTTTTGACCCAGAAGCTCCGGAAAACCAGAAGATGATGAATGCTGCCTTTGTTGCACAGGCAGCAACGGACATTAAAAGAAAGCTCCAAAAATTAGAAGGGTTCTCAGGCATGAACATCTCTCAATCAAGCCTCCCTACTGGCAGAAGCCTTGGGAAATCCTGACCCCACCAGACAAGAAGGGCCACCTCAAAAAGGGGGGACAAGCACCAGAAGGGTGCCTCTGGCCAGAGACCAGTGTGCCTACTGCAAAGAAAGTAGACATTGAAAAAATGAGTGCCCCCAAAAGACTCAGGAACATAGAGGGAACATCCCTAAAGGGAAATACTGACCTGAGCCCCAAGACCATCTGATTGGGCTGGCAGGGCTTAACCCTGAATAGGGGTGACCGGGCTCACTGGAACTTGGCCCCCACGAGCCCATGGTCAAACTACAAGTTGGGGGCCAGTCAATGACTTTCAAGGTGGACACTGGTGCTGAATGATCTGTGGTCACAATCCCCGTCACCTCCTTTAGTGGAAAAACCACTAATATCATAGGAGCAACTGGAGACCAGTCAAGCCAACAGCCTTTTTGCCAGTCAAGAACTTACCAGCTTGGTGGCCACGAAGTGATTCAAGAATTTCTGTACCTGCCTGAATGTCCAGTTCCCCTGCTTGGTAGAGACCTCTTAACCATACTGGGAGCCCAGATTACCTTCAAATCTGAAGGGCCAGCAAGCTTAAACCTCAGGACCAGCCTCACTCTCCTCACTGTACCCCGAAACAAAGAATGGAGACTTCAGGAGGAAGAAAGTTCAGGTCAGAATCCAGAAAAACTGCTGGAACTTTTCCCACAGGTTTGGGCAGAAAAAACCCCACCAGGCATGGCATGGAACCACACAGCCATCATCATCGACCTGAAGCCTAGAGTGGTCCCCGTCGGGCAAGGGCAGTATCCGATCCCCCGTGAAGCGCAATTGGGCATAATCAAACACATAGATTGCCTGAAGAAAGAAGGAATTCTAATCGAGTGCCAGTCACCCTGGAACACCCCATTATTACCAGTAAAAAAGCCAGAAGGGACTGGATATCGACCAGTGCAGGATTTATGAGCCATTAATAACTCCACTCTCACCTTACATCAGGTTGTTCCCAACCCATACACTTTGTTAGGACAGCTGCCGCCTGAAGCCGCCTGGTTCACTTGCCTGGACCTGAAAGATGCCTTCTTCTGTCTGCAGCTGCCCCCCCTGAGCCAGCCTCTGTTTGCCTTTGAATGGGAAGATCCCAAAACCCGGCAGAAAACTTAGCTAACCTGGACCCAGCTCCTGCAGGGCTTCAAAAACTCACCTACCCTTTTCGGGGAAGCTTTGGCAGCAGATTTGGCCTCCCACCCCCAGGGAGACTGCAGGTGTGTCCTCTTGCAATAGGTAGATGACCTCCTACTTGCCAGTGAAACGGAAGAGGACTGCTGGAGAGGGACCCAGACTCTCTTACAAGTTCTAACACAGACTGGGTACAAAGTGTCTTGGAGAAAGACCCAGATCTGTAAACAGCAGGTCAAGTACCTGGGGTTCAGCATCACATAAAGGCACTGGACGCTTGGACCCAAATGAAAGAAAGTGATCTGCACCATCCCTACCCCACCACAAAAAGAAAGCTTCGAGTTCCTCGGGGCTGCAGGGTTCTGCTGCATCTGGATTCCCGGGTTTGCAGCCATGGCCAAGCTCCTTTATGAAGTTCTGACAGGTCCAGAAAAAGAGCCTCTTGCCTGGGGAGAAGCTCAACAGGGGCCTTTCAAAACATCAAAAGACAACTCGGCTTAGCCCCTGCCTTGGGGCTCCCAGATGTAACTGGAAATTTTAACCTGTTCGTGCATGAAAAGAGCAAAGTAGCATTGGGGGTTCTCACACAAACAGTGGGCCCCTGGCAAAGACCCATCGCTCACCTCTCCAAGCAGCTGGACCCTGTGGCTGCAGGTGGCCGCCCTGCCTGAAAGCCTTGGCAGCAACCGTGACCCTCGTCAAAGAAGCCGACAAATTACTTCTCAGACAGGCCATTCACGTTATGGTGCCACACGCGGTCACTGCCCTAATGAACTCACATGGGCATCGGTGGATATCGAATCCCCGGCTCGCACATTACCAAGGTCTACTCTGTGAAAACCCCAGAGTGACAATAGAAACGGTGCACAGTCTAAACCCTGCCACCTTTTTGCCAGAGGAGGAAGGGGCTCCAGAACACGACTGTGTTGAAGTGACAGAAGAGGTTTACGCCAGTCGTCCCAACCTCCAAGACAAACCGCTCCCTTCCCCAGATCAGACACTATTTACAGAAGGGAGCAGTCTTGTTAAAAACGGGCAAAAGCTTGCTGGGTATGCAGTCACCACTACCGAAGGGTGGTGGAAGCAGCGTCTCTACCACGGGGATGGTCTGTGCAATGGGCAGAGCTCTGGGCGCTGGTCCGAGCCCTGCAGCTAGCCGTCGGGCAAGCGGTAAACATTTACACTGACTCTAAGTACGCATTTGCTACCGTTCATATCCACGGGGTAATTTATAAAGAAAGAGGTCTTCTAACCGTAGAGGGAAAGGAAATCAAAAACAAAGAAGAAATTCTCCAATTGTTAGAAGCAATCTGGAAACCAAAGTCGCCTTCATCCATGCCAGGGACATCAGAAAGGAAAGGACATGGTCGCTCAAGGAAACAGGCCAGCCGACAAAGCAGCTCGGCAAGTGGCTGAAGGGACCCACAGAATACGAGTCCCGGAATTGACACCGCAGCTCTCCCTCTTAGGACAAGAGACTGATCAACTAAACTACACCCGGGAAGAACAGGAGTGGGCTGAAAGAGAAGGGGGAAGCCGAACCCCCGAAGGAACTTGGCTGCTCCAGGATGACCGGATTTTTGTACCAAAAGGAGCCACTCATGCCCTCATCCAGCGATACCACCGACTCACCCACCTAGGGAAAACTGCACTAGAAGTCTTGCTCGGGAGATACGACTACGTAGCCCAGCTAACTTCTCTGTGTGCCACCATCAGCAGCCAGTGCCAAGTTTGTGCCAAAAACAACCCTTTGCAGGGCCCCCGTGCTCCAGCAGGTGTCCAGCACATGGGACGGCCCCCTCTGAAGATCTCGCAGTAGACTTCACAGAAGTGAAACCAAATTGGGGGTACAAATATCTGTTCATGATGATATGCACCTTTTCAGGTTGGGTCGAAGCTTTCCCCACTCGCACTGAAAAGGCAAGAGAAGTGACTAAGGCTTTACTTCGAGAAATCATTCCCCAACACGGGCTGTCACTGTCAACTGGAAGTGACAATGGCCTGGCCTTCGTGGCTGCCATAGTCCAAGAGCTAGCAAAAATGCTAGGAATCAAGTGGAAACTCCATACCGCTTACAGGCCCCAGAGCTCAGGGAAAGCTGAACACATGAATCGAACCCTCAAAGCCACCCTAGCCAAATTCTGCCAGGAAACTGGTCTCCCCTGGGTAGACTTACTTCCCTTGACCTTTCTCCGAGTTAGGTGCACCCCAGGACCCACAGGCTATTCACCCTTTGAAATTCTTTTTGGGCGGCCACCCCCAATTATCTGGGCCTTCAAAGGAAATCTCAAACTTCTGGGGGAGGCTAGCCAAGATTCCATTCTCCAGCAGCTGGGGAAAACTCTGCCAAAATACATAAAACTGTCTTGCCCCAGAATCTCATTCCCCTGGGACACCCGGTGCACTCCCACCGGCCAGGGGACCTAGTGTGGGTCAAAGACTGGAAAAAAAAAAAACCTTCAGCCTTCCTGGACAGGTCCACATACTGTGATCCTTGTAACTCCTACTGCTGTTAAAGTTGCAGGCATCGCCCCTTGGATCCATCATTCCAGGGTCAAGAAGGCACATCTCGATAAAGAGCAGGACAGCTGGACAGCCCGACCCGTACCCAGCCACCCCTTAAGAGTGCAAGTCGCCCGGGATCCCCGAGCACCAACCTCATCAAATGCCTGCTGAATGGACCCCTGCCCCTGGTGGATCCTGTGCTTATATGGCCTGCTCACCTTGGTATTTGGAGTTGGACTCGCTGCTGTGGCCCCTGCAGACTGGACTGCTGTGAATAGAGCCCTAATTGCAATTGCTTACTGGTGTATAGTAGAATGCTTCTGTGCCTTGACTTGCTTGTCCTTTCCTTCCTTGCCCCCTCCCTAAGAGCCAATATCTGCCCCCAAAATCTATGGCAGCTGCAAGTTACTCAAAGCTAGGGCAAACAATCCGTGCTTAATGCTTCAGTCCCGTTCTTGGCAGGTGCAACTTCAGCCTCTGTAATATTTGGCACTTGCAGGGCAATCCAAGATGATGCTCCTTACACCTTGCTGGCTGCCCCATACCCCCACGCCCCCATACTTGCCCCCAGGAGAGGGTGTAGGAGTCGCAACTATGGGAGTTATAACAAATACCTCTGCTAAGACCCCCAAAATGGCAGAGGATTCTGCCACTCTTGTAGCTTGGTGGTAGGTGCCACTGCTCCCTGGAAGGGGGTCCCACCGACTTCTCCATATCTCCTACAGAAAATCCCCAGCCTGGCAAGGTGCGGCATAGAAACCTGTGACCCCATAAAACTACCTTATTAAACAAAACCACCAGGTCAGAAAATACCTTTGTAAAGGCCCAAACAGGACTAAAACTAGGAATCAGAATATACAACCCACTGGGGCCAGACTCAGGGGACCTCATACTGGTCCAGCTGATCCCGGTAACCCAACCCCCAGAAAAAGCCCTGGTGAAAAATATCAGTAAAGCCACCCAGACGCCAAAAGCCAAAGGTAGAGCAGCCCCCCACAATGTCCTTTTGAACCAGGTTCGAAATTTCCACCAACTCCTAAATGAATCCCAGCCCGACATAGCTGCCTCCTGCTGGCTATGTACTTCCTCCAGTCTAACCATCTTCCCTGTACCTGTCCCATGGAACATAACCCCCCTAACCCATGACAGCTCTACAGCAGGAACCAGGCCCCTCCCAGTCCACATAACCGAACCCCCAGGAGAACTGGCTAGCTGTAGAAACATAACTACCAGGTCTCCTTCAACCCTCCTCCCTCTTGGAAGGGCCAACTGTGACACCACCCGCCCAATCAACGAGCCTGACCGATGCGCCGCAAACTCCACCATCTGGGTCTGTGGCACCAACGCCTACGGGTGCCTACTCCAGGATGGCCAGGGCATCTGCTACCTGGCTTGGCCAGTACCATCGTTCTCGGTGTATGGAGATGAATTGCCCGGAGAGCTCTCCTGAGCCAAATGAACAATACAGGCAATTCCGATACGCTTAAGACTAGGAGTAGTTGGGAGCACAGCAGTAGCAGGGGCCTCACTCGCAGTTGGTCAGGAGGGCTTAAAAACACTAGCTCGGGTGCGAATATTCTCGCTGTCCTGATTTTGTGATAATCAGGGTAGGCTAAACATTCGCTGTATTAGAAACCATGCATGTGTCCCCAGACCTAGTTTTTCTCCCTAGGTCTGGTTTTTGGAATGCTGGTGATAAACTAAGCCTGATTTATTTTATGATCATCCTGTATGGGAAATCAGTGTAACTCTAGGTATCTTTGGTCAACCTTAAGAGAGATAGCAGGGGGACGGATGTGGCTCAAATGGTTGAGCCTCTGTTTCCCATATGGAGGGACCTAGGTCCGATCCCTGGGACCTCCCAGTAAGAAGAAAAAAAAGAAAAATATAGAAAGCACGTGGGCCACCAGGCCCCATGCGTGGGTGAGCCCCTCAGGCCCCGTGTGTGGGTATACCCACCGGGCCTTCTGCACGGGTGTGCCGTTAGCCCCACGAGCCACACAACAAGATGATGACATAACAGGAGGGTACACAAGGGAGAGCCAAGACAAGACATGCCGAAAAACCAGAACTAAGGTGGCACAGGTGGTAGGATGCCTCCCACATCAGAGGTTCCAAGGATGGAATCCCAGTGAAGACAGGAGGAGAAGGATGAGAAGAGAGGGGAGGAAATGGACACAGAGAATTGACCAGCGAATGGACACAGAAACAGCAAAAATTGGGAGGGGGGAGGGTAAAATTGGATAAAAGTAAATAAATAGATAAATAAATCCTTAAAAAAATGTATAGGGGAGTAAGATACGGACTATAGTTAGTAGTAATACTTTGACGATGCTCTTTCATAGTTTGTTAACAAATGTTTCACAACAATGCAAAGTATTTGTGGGGGGGTGATGTGTGGGAGCCCTGTATGATGTTAGGCACGTTTGTTTTGTAAGTTACTGAACACTTATAGTTTATGTGTGTTCATGTATGAATGATATACTTCAATAAATTGTTTTAAAAAATAAATGTAAATAGAACAAAAACAAAACAAAACAAACAACAACAACAACAAAACACTAGCTCGGGAAACATCAAATGGCCTCGAAGAAATATCGGGGGCTCTCAATGGGTTGCAAGACCAGATAGACTCGTTGGCAGAAGTGGTTTTACAAAACAGGCGAGGATTAGACTTGCTCACCGCAAGTTCAGGGGGGATCTGCCAGGCCCTGGGGGAAGAATGCTGTTTCTATGCAAACTCCTCAGGAATAGCTAGGGACAAAGTGGCCCTGCTAAAGGAATGAGCCAAAGACCGTTTAAACCGTGTCTACCAGGCATCTGCCAGTGGAACTACTTCCACTGTCTCCTCTCCTGGATTTTGCCATTTATGCCAGTAATAGCCTCAGTCTTTTTCCTCTGAATGGACCCAGAGGATCCATTCATTCTACGGTACCTAACACAATACATCACTTCCCGCTTAAACGCCTTAAAGCACCAAGTAATGCCTTGTGTTAAATATCAGCCCTTGGGGACTATAGAAAAATCCTCATGTTAGCAGGTGATGCCCAATAAAGAATTATAAGGGCATCAAAAAGGGGAATGAGGGAAACGGATGTGGCTCAAGAGGTTCGGTGTCCATCTACCATATGGAGAGACCGGGGTTCGATCCCCGGTACCTCCAGGTAAAAAAAAAAGGGGGGAATGATAAGGGAAGTGCTGGGACCCTAACCCCCCTCGGCAGAATCCCACAGCTTTAGGAAAATAAACTCCCCTCAGTCCCTTTCTCCCCTCCTCCTCCCATTTTCTCCATGGAATCCACAGTCAGGAAGATAAGTACTCCCTGCCTGCCCCTTTGAACTGAAATTTATAACTCTAAACAGATAAATGACTCTTTTTCTCCCTAATGGCCCTCTGCTTTTAGGAAGATAAGCTAACCTCTGCTTTTGTAACCCTGCCTGCCTGCTTGCTTAGGAATTTGCCTGCTTAGTGTTCCTATATAAACTTATGAAAATCGAGAAACAGGGTTCAGAATTTGGAGACTGAATTCTCCTCTGGGCCCGTGCGTAATAAAACTTCGCTCATCTGTACCCTCAAGAGTGCCGCTTGGGTTTCATCCTGTCGGCCGCAACAGGAAGAGAGCCTTGCTGACCCAAAGAGGTGCCATGAGCTCAGCATCAGAGTCCCAGAGTCCTCCTGGGGCTAATGCGCCTCATGAGGGTGCCGCAGAGGCCACTGGGCGTGAGCCAGCTCAGCCGCCACCCCCACGGCACACCCTCAGTGCCACGTGCTGAGCAAGTATCTGAGTGGGTCCCACCTGACCACGGCAGCTTAGTTCGCCCCAGACCCAGAAGGGTATGTAAGCAGGTGCACCGCCTGCCTGCTCGCACCTTTTGCCCCCTGGCCAGCAGGAAGGACGGATGGGTTCTCCTGGCTGTGCAGGCTTGGCCCAGGATGAAGGCCGCTCGTTCTCTCCGCCTCAGCCCTGAGCCCACCCCCACTCTTTGCCTGGCTTCAGTCCCCCGAGCCTCCCTGTGGCACTTTGAAATTATCTTATGAATCTCCCAAAGAGAAAGATTAAGTTTTAAACGAATCCATTCCTGTGGGTGTGAGAGCCTTTTGGCTGGATTCTGTCACTGGGGCGTGAGTCAGTCTGAGTCTCCGCCCTCTTGCTGGGTCTGACAGAAAAGGAGACACAGAGACTCAGACAGGCACAGGAAAAGGAAGCTGCCATGTTTGATCCTGCCAAGTGAGAGAGAGCACACGAAGCCCCAAGGGCCCGGGCCCACAGAGCTCCAGAGGAAAGGGTGGGCGCGGAGGGGAAGGCTGATGCCTCGGCCGAGCTCGGCGGCCATCTTGCTTCCACGTGGCATCACATCAGGAAGCTGACTCTGGTGAGAAACATCTCTGCTGAGGCCACGATTTGGACATTTCATGGCCTTGGAACTGTAAGCTTTTGTCCCAAAGAAGTCCCCATTATAAAAGCCAGCAGATTTCTGGTACTTTGCATCTGCTGCCCTTTGGCAAACTAAAGCCCTCCCCCTGCCCTGTGCCTCTCCTGTCACAGGAAGTGATCCTGCCTGGCCGACTCTGCTGCCCTTGCCGCAGGCCTACCGGCCTTCTTCACACTCTCTGCTTCCCTCCACCGAACGGGGAACTGCTCATCTGTCCCAGAACCAAGGGGTGGTAGGAATGGCTTCTCAGAAAAGATGACATCCAAGCTGGGCCCTGAAGCATGAGAAGGGACAGGCTTCTGCCAGATTTAAAAAAAAAAAAAAAGGAGAAATGAGAATGCACGTGTGCACGAGGTATTCACCCAGCAAGCTTCTTGCAGAGTGGGCCTGAGGGCTTCACATGGCTGGGTCAGAGGCGTCCAGACTGCCACATGTTCTAGGAGTCCCGCTGGACCCCCCTACCACGCTGTGCTCCCTTCACATGTGGCCTCCCTGCCCGGCTCCGAGTTCCGCAAAGAAGGGCTGCAGCTTTCATCTCTGCACCCCTGGTACCTGGCACACCCTAGGGCACAGGATATAGCAGATGTTCAACTAACGTTTGTTGACCTAAAAAAAAAAAAAAAAAAGGATATGTAGAACAGTGGAAACTCATGGAAGCACTTAGAATCGGTGAATGCTACCGTGTGTGGATGACACCTCAGTAGAGCTGACAAGAGTCAGCACAGTGGACAGTGCAGCATCTGAGCCTTCCAGTTCCCCAGCAGTTCCCATCGCTCATCTCCAGGTCACAGACGAGGAACTCGGGTGTGGGTGCCTTGCCTGGAAGCCACAGTGGCAGACCTGAGCCCTCCCTCGGAGTCTGCTGCTCACAGGATAAGGACCTGAGGGACATTTCGGAGGACGAGGCCCAGCTGTGGTTGGAAGAACACAATGTGCAGAGGTGCCGGGGGAGGTGGCAGCCCCCCGCCCTGCCCCTCCGGATTGCAGGGGACAGGGACAGTGCCCCTGGGCTGGCCGAGGGCCAGGAGCTGACTGCTGCGGTGGTGGCTGCCCACTTGCTCCTGGGATGGGAGCCCAAGTAGGAGAGATTCTGTTCAGTGGGGCCCCTCGGGCCAGCCTGGGGCACCCTGAAAGACCTAGGGGGGTCCTGTCCCACCCCCAGTTCACAGGACTGCCCTGCTATCGCTGGGCTCATGTTAGGTTTCCTCCCATGAAGTTGTTACAGTGCAAATAGGAGCGCCAGATTGAGCAAATCAAATATACAGGATACTTATACTAAAGAAGCCATACTAAACAGGATATGCTTATACTAAAAAAAAAAAAGCATGTGTTTATCTGAAATTCAAATTTAACCAGGCATCCTGCATTTTATCTTGCTATCGAAATTGCAGAAAAAACTAAGAAAACACAAGAGGGTGAAAGACTGCGCCAGCTGCATCCTAGGCCGCCTTCCGCAGCAGAGCAAAACGGCTCGGGAGCATCTCACCAGGGGAAACTGGGCCTGCTACACGAGGACGCTCCCCGCTGGGCCTGAGGGGCCCGGGGTTCTCAACCCAGGTTGAAGCGAATCCAGTGCATTTAGAAACGGCTGGCTGCAGCTCTGAGAGGAGAGCCTGAAGAGTTCTCTGCTCCGTTCTCAAGAAGGCCGCGCGTCCCTCTCGGCCTCTGCCGCCTTGTGTTGCTGGGGAGAAGGCAGCCTGCGCCACCCTGTTCCCTGAGGTCCCAGGACGCCCGCCAAGGCTCTGTGGGTGGTGATGCCTGTGACAGTGCCTCTGAGCTGCGCTTTGCTGCCCTGTCATCCTGCCACTCAAATCCCAGGTGTGACATTGTGTAGGGAGAAGCAGGAAGAGGGCCCCTGGTTTTTTTCTTAAAATCCGAATGTTGAAAGGCACAGCAAAGAATTCTTGTATGTTAAGAAAAAGCCAAGCTGTGTTAGAAAAGGCAACATTAAGGTATCGTATATTATATTAATAATACATAATACAACTGCAAAGGGCCAAACTCTTGGGCCCGGTCACCACACTACCTGGAAATTTATTCTAATGAAATAGTTCCAAAGTATAAAAGTGCTAAAGCATGAACACTGTTCAATCACTATCATTGACAGTGGCTGAAAAGCGGGAAAAAAATCCAAGTAAGGGGAATGGTTAAGTTAGGGCCACGAGATGGAATGCTCCGTGGCCACTGAGCAGTTACTACAACTGCTGGAGAAGCTCAGGGAAGAGTTTATAATACAATCTTAATGAAAAAACAGTTTAACATGAAATGTTACGTACCCATTGCTTGTGCCTACAGAAATTTTTTAACAGAAATTTTTATTTGGTAAATTTTAGATTCACAAGCAAACATGAAAAATAAAACTGAGGGATCCCGGGTACTCTTCGCCCAGTTTCCCTCAATGGCAACTTCTCGCAAAACTCTACATTATCGTAACCAAGATATTGACAGTAATAGAATCCACCGGTCTTAGATTTCCTCAGTTTTACTTGTACTCATTTGTGTGTGTGTGTATGTGTGTGTATATACTTAGTTCTATGCAATTTAATCACACCAGAATTGTTTTTTTAAAAAACCACACATATGGATACAAAAGTGTGTTAAGGTGGAGGGATTTGAGAGATTTTTTTCCTTTGAATGTTCCTTTTTATGGTTGCTGTGTTCTTTTTTTTTTTTTTTTTTAAAGATTTTATTTATTTATTCATTTATCCCCCCCCTTGCTGCTTGTGCTCGCTGGGTCAGCCAACCACGCCGTGCGGGCGGGCCTGCCTTCACCAGGAGGCCCCGGGAACCGAACCCGGGGCCTCCCATATGGTAAACGGGAGCCCCACTGATTGAGCCACAGCCGCCTCCCTGGTTGCTGTGTTCTTGATAAAAGAGGGGAAAGGTTGAGCAATCAGAGGCTGGTGGCAGGGAGGAGGGAAGGCTGGAGCAAGGTGCCAGACAGCCGGCGTGCCCAGCCAGGCCAGGCTCCTCGGGCCAGTCGATGACAGTCCCTGGAGCTGCAGGGTCTCAACGGTCAAGTGGGGTAATTTCCCCTGCCCTTTCTACCCAGCAGGACCATGCTGAGGTCACTTATGCCCAACTCAGACAACATAATCCAGATCCCCAGAGGGGTCTCCCAAGGCCTTCTCACCACTCCCCGCCCAGCTACCATCCAAAAGGGAAATCTCTCCACCCTCCCTCTGACCTCCAGACAGACGACATGACAAGGGGCTTCCTGAGGCCTTCCAGCTGCCAGAGGCCTGGTCTCTAGAATTGGGCTGCCAGCTCAAAACTAGTCCCCCGGGGCAGCCAGAGGGAAATGCAATTGAATAGGAAAGGAGCAAAGTAAAGCAGTTAAGGAGCAGCCCACAGTGACACAGAAAGTCTGTCTGTCTGACCCAGGCTTTCACTCCAGCAGATTGTGCCAAGGTGTGGGGGCAGGCATGATGCTTGGCAGGTTCCCTCCTGAGACACGCCAGGCGCTGCCTGTGCTGGAGGGTACCAGCCCCCGCACTTCGCTCTCCACCAGGGCAAAAGCCTGATGACAACGTTCTCAAGGTGTTTCAACTTGAGGAGCTTTGTGTTTTAATTCTAGCCCGTGAAATGTCTTGTCTGTGGGAGTTCTGGGGTCACCGTCCCCAAGCGCATAACCAGGCTCTTCCCTTCGGTCCAGGACGCCTTTCACCTTCTCCGTCCCATGAACTCCTTGAAGGCAGGGATTGACCAGCTTTTTCCGGAAAGGGCCAAACAGTAAATGTTTTAGGCTTTGCAGGCCATCCAGTCATTGGTGCAACTAGCCATGGGATGAATGTGGCTGTGTTCCCAAGAAAACTTTTATTTATGGGCACGGAAATTTGCATTTCATATAATTTTCACGTCACTAACTATTTTTCTCCAGGTATCATTTTTCAGGGCCAGCTAGAACACAAGCATCCAGAGGGTCAGCCAAGGTATTGGAAGAGCAAGGCAGCCTCAGGCTTCAGCACAGACAGGACACAAGGAGACAGCTGTGCAGACAGGCTGGCCAAGACGTACATCTCCCCACACAGCCGGCCACATCCCCTGCTGAGACAAGCAGCCCTTCAGCACCCCACGAGCCATTCCTGACACATCTCACTGGACCCGGGGTGACCCCTATCCAGACTGGGCAGCCAGATTCTGCCCCCCAGAAATTTGGTATGGGGTCTGAGATGGAGTCAGCTGGCACTGGGCACGTGAGTTGGACGATTAGGAAGGCAGGGGACCTGAGGCCTTAAAGCTGGCCATGAGGGAGCACTGGACAGATGAATGAGCAGAGGCAAGGCAGGCCAACAGGCAGAGTCCACACAGCCCCAGAGAGAGGCAGGACGGAGCGACCGTCCACTTCCTGTGGAACCGGCTCTGCCTCCTGCGGCTGGATTCTCTGAACCGCCCTGATTCTTTCTTCCAAGGAGGCCCCACTTGGCTTCCAGGCCTGTGATGCCTAACTTCTGTCCAGGGGAAGGCATCTGAGGTATCTTCTTGGGGTGGGCTGAAAAAATGGCCGTGGGGAAAAGACTGACCTTCACTCAAGGATCCCTCACCTAAGAAGGGAGTGCACAGGTTTGGGAGTCCAGCACCCCGGGTGGAAGCACTGGGGTGAAAACGAGCTGTGATAACACACTGGATCCCATTTATGAGTACTCACACATGTGGTCTATTGAATACCCAATATGCATCATTTTCATCCTCATAATAATCCTGGGGAGGAGGCTATTAACTGTTCCCATTTTACAGATGAGGAAACTGAGTCTTCAAAGAGTTAAATTGGTTGTCCAAGTCACACAGCTAGTAAAGCACTGTGGTTTGAGCTCTGGCCTGTCTGTTTTTTCTGGGTTGCCACACTGCATTCTTACCATAATTAAGATTCCTAACCTGGATTTGAGTCCTCAAGCTACTGGGATCTTGAAAATGTGGGTTAATCAGTTGCAGAGTAGGGGAGCCAATGGTTTCCTTCTCATTTTCCCAGGAATCCAGCAGGCTTGTGGTCTGAGGATAGCCTGCCACCGGTACTTCCTGCTTGCCTCTGTGGTTTACAAGCCCCTCTGCCTGAATAGACTGTGTACTTTTTGATGTAGACCCTCTGCCTAATTTTTCATTTTCTCCGGGAGACCAAAAGTAGCCTCTGGTTGCTATGGTTTTTGGTGGAGCAGCCCCTGTTGACCCTGTTTCCTTCTGGAAACAGGCTGCCCCCCACTCTTTAGCCATGTCTCTCTGGCCTGGCCAATCAGAGGACCCAGCTTCCTTGGATACGGGGATTGGTATACATATGGGCATAGGAGTCAGCAGAACCAATCCGAATTCTGCCCTGGGATAGATGTAAGAAGTCCACTGGAGCTGTGAGCCAGGAGCACGGAAATTCAGCACCATCAGAGGCCATCTTCACCCCACCTGGAGTTAGCCTGTTTACAGGAGGTCAAGCAGAGCCAAAGACAAGGACTAGGAGAGAGCATAAGAGAAAGAGAGCAAGAGCAAGAGAGCAAAAGAGAGAGAGACGCTCCAGGCCTGGAGCTCTGGTCCCAGTTCATGAGGTTCTGGTTCAATTCTGGGCACCTTCCCGATGTCCTCCTAAGTCTCTGAGTGAATTGACTCCCTTTTTGTTAAGCACATGGTTATCACGTGTCACCTCAGTGGGGGGGGTGAGCTTCTCCGGCAGTTCCTCTCACGGTGCCAGCCAGCCCGTCTTTCTCTTGGGAGAGAAGGGAGCCCACAGCACTGCCCCAGGGCACACCTGCCCTTTGGACTGTGGATAATTCCACCCAGAAGCCCCAGAAGCACCCATCAGGCCTTCCCCAGACGGGCTCCAGCTATTCAGAAAGCTCGAGAGCAGTTCTGGGGACCCTGTCTCTCTCATGAACCCTGCGTCCAGTCAAGCCTCTTCTCCTCCCACCCCCCACTCCTTCACGCCTAACCGAAGCTCTGCCAAGCCCCTCCAACATCAGCCCGACACGACTCTCTGCCCCGCCTGACCCTCCTGTGACCCTCGTCCATGCCGTCACCATGCCTCCCCGCTTCAAGTGGGCCTTCCTGCCTGCCTGCCCCATGCCCGGGTCTCTGTCGATTCTCCCTTCAAAGTCTCTCCTTTCCCAAGCTTGCCCACAGGCCTTGAGACATCCTCTGCCCGGCATTCTCAGGGCCTGCTGGGACCTGCCAGAGATGCCACAATGCTGCTCTCGCCGGGCAGGCTGGCTCACCACCTGAGGGACCCCAAGGCAGCATGGACAGGGAGTAAGTGTGTGCAGCCCCTGCTCCACACTAAGGGGGGCCTCCTGGAGGTGGATAACGCTGCCTCTCTGGCCACATTAACAGAAAGCCTCAGTTCACAAAGGACTTAGAAGTGGTTTCTTTCTTTCTGTAAGTACATGCGTCCATTTTAATTTTAAAGCAACTGAGCTCCCTCCTACAACATGAAGTCCCTGGTTCAGTTCCCAGTGCCTCCTAAAGAAGACAGCGAGCTGGCGCAATGGGCAGGCATGGCAAGCTGACACACAAGAGACACAAGAAGAAAAACATAATGAGAGATACAACAAAGCAGGGAGCCGAGGTTCCCGGTGCCTCCTAAAGAAGATGAGCAAGACAGCAAGCTGATGCAACAGGCAGGCACGGCAAGCTGACACAAAAAGATAACGCAATAAGAGACACAAGAAAAAAGACAAAATGAGACACAACAAAGCAGGGAATGGAGGTGGCTCAAGTGATTAGGTTCCTCCCTCCCACATCAGAGGTCCCGGGTTTGGTTCCCAGTGCCTCCTAAAGAAACAAGGAAGACAGACACAGCAAGTGCAAACAAGAGGGTGGGCAGAAATAAACAAAATAAATCTTTACAAAAAACACAACTGTATAAACAATATGTACATACTATACATACACACACACACACACACATCTATATACAGATCTGCTTACTTACATATGCATGTATAAT
Organism: Tolypeutes matacus; assembly: GCA_026826555.1. Taxonomy (NCBI): domain Eukaryota; kingdom Metazoa; phylum Chordata; class Mammalia; order Cingulata; family Chlamyphoridae; genus Tolypeutes; species Tolypeutes matacus. The sequence goes on along the minus strand of JAKSZT010054568.1, from coordinate 778,306 downwards.
AGAATATATACCATATTTATATGCCAAAAAAATCTAGAAGGAAAAATACTAAATGTCAAGGGGTGAGGGTTTTAAAAATCACGTACTGAGGTACAATTTATAAACAATAAACTGCACCTATTTCTTTCTCTCTTTTTTTGCCTTTTGTGTATATTTATTTTATTTTATTTAAAGATACTTAGATTATACAAATGTCACATAAAAAATATAGAGGATTCCCATATGCCCCGCTCCCCACACATCACACATTTTCCCACATTAACAACATCCTTCATTAGTGAGGTAGAGTCATTGTATTTGTTGAATACATTTTGGAGCACTGCCACTAAGCGTGGATTAAAGTTTGCATTGTAGTTTACACTCTCTCCCACCCAATTCTGTAGGTAATGACAAATACATAATGGCCTCCATCTATTGTTGCAATGTCATTCAGAACAATTCCCAAGTCCCCAAAATGCCCCCATATTACATCTGTTTTTCCTTCTCCCTGCCCTCAGCACCTCCAGCGGTCACTGCCTCCACATCAGTGATATAATTTCTTCCATTGCTAGAATCACGATAAGTCTATAGCAGAATACCAGTAAGTCTGCTTTAGTCCACAGTTCACTCCCCAATCCTGAGGATTCTGGATGGTGATGTCCACTGCACCTCTAATTGAGAGGGGGTGCACCTATTTCAAGAGTGCAGTTCAGTGAGTTTTGATAAAAGCATATACCCATTAAAAAATACATACCGCCATGTAACCACCAAGTGGTGGGCTCTTTTTCTTTTCTCTTTTGTGCCTTTCTTTAATTTCTAATTTTTTTAGTTCAGTGGACAAATGTTTAGGTCATGAGATAAAAACCTGTACTTACAGAAAAGAAAGAAACCATTTCTAAGTCTCTGGCCCTGCAGCTGGAGCCCGGAAGGGCTGTCCCTCAGAGAGGCGGGGTCTGCCTCTGCAGGTAGCGCTCAGCTGACCAGCGGCCTCCCCTGGCTTCCCACAGGGAGGACTGGGTTAAGGTAGAAGTCAACCCACTGTGCCTGCAAATAAACCACAGCCCAGGAAGGTCAAGTGCCCTGCCCAGTAAGTGGAGAATCCCAGAGCCCATCAGCGGAGGTCTTTGGACTCTGAGCCCAGTGCTCTTTTCATAGCCCCACTCCCTGAGAGGCCATTCTGCCACGCGTGGGGAGCCTGGCTGAAGCTTCTCCAGGTCTGCAGAGCTCCCTGGCCCGGAAAGCTGCAGTGAGCGAGGCCAGCAGCCTCAAAGCCACCTGAGCAGGCACGAGCCCTTACCAGCTCCTCCTCCTGTGATTCAGGAGGGGGACGGTGGAATCTGCCCCAGAACAGGAGCCTGCTCCTTCCCAGGACCTAGTCCTACCTTGCCACACTCAAAAAGGGGGAGCGCCTCTCAGCAGTAACCACCTCCTGCCCTCACAGCTCAGCCTCGATGCCCACTCCCAGCCTCTTTAGTCTTGGCTAAGGCCTCCTGAGATGAGGTCCTAGAGAAGGAAACCCCCCTTTTCAACCAGGTAGGAGGAGGAGGGCAGCACCCTCTTCCCACACACACTTCCTCTCCACTTCCTGGAAGGGACCCTCCTCTGACTCATAACCTAAAACCCAGTGTTGAGGACTAATGTGCACAGCCTAGGAAGGGCCTCACAGGCTCAGGCTACCCTGAGAGGAGGCTGGGGGCCAGTGGGGCCTTGTACGCACCCCACACCTGTACTCCCTCCTGGAGCATTTATTGTGCTCCTACCGTAGACCAATCAGACCCAGGGCTGACCATTTATGCAACAGTTATTCTCACCATAAACCCATTAGTAGCCCCATTTTCCTAAATGGGGAAACAGAGGCTCCGAGAAGTTAAATCCTTTTCCAGGGCCGGGGCCTGCAGCCCCAGTCCTCCCGCGCCCCTAACCACCACACTCCCTGCCAGTGCTGACTGGCCCGCAGGCTCCATCCCCACCCCACGCGCGGGTTCTTCAGAAAAGTTCTTCCACCGAGAACAGCGACGAGGCTCTCGACCTGGCAAGTTTACCCCCAAATCCTCCCGGTAAAGGTGAGGCTCCAAGGCCCCTGCCCCTTCTCGACCCGGCGGGCCGGCTCTCCAGGGCCCTCCGCACAAATGGGGGCGCCATGCTTCTGGGGGCCAATTGCATCCGTGCCCCGGGCCCGCCGCCCCGCAATTGTGCTTCAAAAGTTCACGTTCAGAAACGGGCAGAGACGGGCTCCAACCGGACGACCCCACTGGCCTGCGAGGTACCCGAAGCAGGGTGCGTCGTGCACCCTAGGGCACCCCCCCCCCCGCGCCCAGGGCCCCGCCGCCCCCGCAAAGCCCAGCGGGCTGCGCAGGGGAAGCGAAAGCAACGCGAGAGGACCCGCGCGCCGCCGGCTCGGGGCGGCCCAGCGCGCATGCGTGGGAGGGGGGCCCGAGCTCGACCCCGGCTCGGGCCCGCAGGGGCGGGAGGCGAAGCCGCGACCGCTTTCGTCGCGCGGCGCCTCCTCCCGCCACGCTCCGTCTGCCACTTTTCCCCTTTAATGATGCCTTTTAAAAATATGTGTGTGGGGGGCGGTGTAAAAATGGATAAAAGAAAATAAATCTTTAAAAAATATATATATATATATTTGCAAAGGTGTGACGGTACACGATGCACTGCTCACTTCAGCACTGTGGATAATAAACCCTCCAAGTAAAAGACAACAGTCTAAATGCCCCCGAAGAAGGCATCGATTCGATAAATTAGGGTACAACTCGAGGATGGAATAGTATGCAGCCATTAAAAATAGAGTCAAAGGATAGTTAGTGATGTGGGGAAAATGTTAGCAGAAAACGAGTATGGGGCATGTCCTGGGTTCTCAATGTTAGTTATTACAAAACTATATTAGTGCATAGTATGATTTTAAATTAGTAAAGTATATGTGTCTAATGCAAAAGGACAATCGAGAAACAGTTTCTGACTGATTATCTCTGGGAGAGGGGCATATACATGATTTTGTGTTTTTTTTTTTTAGGTACCAGGCCGGGGGATTGAACCTGGGACCTGTAATGTGGGAAGCCGGTGCTCAACCACTGAGCCACACCAGCTCCCCTGAGTTGTTTTTTTGTTTTTTGTTTTTTGTTTTTCATTTGTTTGCTTGTTGTTTTGTTTTTGTTTTTAGGAGGCACGGGGACTGGAACCTGGGACCTCCCATGTGGGAAGCAGGCTCTCAACTGCTTGAGGCACATTGCTCCCTCGTTTCTTTTTTAATTTTAAATTTTGCTGCAATTAATATGATTTTCGGCTCAGGGAAAACGTTATATGAAAAATTTTTTAAAAACCCATTGAACTCTCTTCAATGCAGAGGTTACCTGAGAGCACAGGACACCCTTCCATTGGGAGATGCTCACTTTGAGGAAGCCCAGGGGGTAGACGCAGAAGGGTGGGCTGGAGTGGCAGATGGCATATCTCTAGATTTTTTTTTTTTTTTTAATTGCAAAAGCATGGATTATATTTAATATTTAAAGAAAGAAAGTTACAATCACTGTAATAGAATCTCTCTCTCTTTTTTTTGGTAGGGAGAATAGTAAAACAAATAACATTTTGAGAAAAAAAAAGGAATTCATAGCAATATTATAAATAGATAAAATATAATTGGCTGTATGGGAGTTTTAAAAGGAAGATTTCAATCCCTACATCTTTTTATTTTATTTTATTTTATTGTGGTAATATATATATTGAATAAAATTTGTCATTTTAACCATTTAAAGTGTACTATTCAGTGGCATTAATTACAATGCTGTGCTACCATCACTATCAGTCATCACCAAAATGTTTTCATCACCCCAAACAGAAACTCTGTCCCCATTAAACAATAACTCCCCATTCTCCCCTTCCTCCAGCCCCCTGGTAACTTCTTTTTTTTTTTTAAAGATTTTATTTATTTATTCATTTATCCCCCCCTTGCTGCTTGTGCTCGCTGGGTCAGCTAACCACGCCGCACGGGCAGGCTTGCCTTCACCAGGAGGCCCCGGGAACCGAACCCAGGGCCTCCCATATGGTAAACGGGAGCCCTACTGATTGAGCCACAGCCGCTTCCCTAGTAACTTCTAATCTACTTCTGTCCCTCTGAATTTCCTTATTCTAGAAACGTCATATAAGTGGCATCAGACAATATTAGTCCTTTGATGTCTGGCTTATGTCAGTCAGCATTATGTTTTCAAGGTTCATCCATGTTGTAGATGAAAAGGAATATCAGGACTTATTCCTTTTTTTTAAATGCAATTTTATTGAGACAGAGTCACATACCATACAATCCATCTAAAGTGTACATTCAATGGCTTTTGGTCTAATCACAGAGTTGTGCATTCATCATCGCAGTCAATTTTAGAGCATTTTCATTACTCCAAAAAAGAAAACCCACCACCACTTAGCAGTCACCTCTCAATCCCTTTATCCTTCCCCTGCCATATATAGCCACTAGCCTAATTCTGTCTCTATAAATTTATTTATATTTACAATTTATATAAATGGAGTCAAACAATATACAATTCTTTGTGTCTGGTTTCTTTCACTTAGCATAATTCTTTTTTTTTTTTTTTTTACACTTGATGAAAAATATTTATATATTACTATTCACTACAACCCATAGTTTTCTTTAGGTGTATTTTTGCCCAAATACCACCCTATTATTAACATCTTGTATAGCAACAAACACTTGTTCTGATTCATGGAAGAACATTCTTATATTTAGCACCTCTAGATTTTAAGCTGCTCTTGCCCACCTTCCACCTGTGAGACCCTGGGCAAGTTACTTAATCTTGATGAGCCTTGACTTCCCATCTGTAAAATAGGTATAATAAACCTGGGTATGAGGCCTTTGCACAAGGATTCCATGAGATAATGCGTGTCGAGGACTTGGCACAAGGCTGGACCCCTGGGAAGTTCAATCTCTGTTGGCAGCTGCAGGGTAGGATTCCTTGTACATACTGGACACTCAATAAAGAACACTGCTTCCCTTCTCACTCTTTGTACACTGTGGACATAACCTAAGCATTTCTATAGCTGAGTTGGAACTAACTCACCGAGGTCCCAGACATTGTAAACAACCTCCCAAACCAAGCTCAGCCAGCAAAAAAGGCTTCTGGGACCCGAAAGGTGCTGCCTGGAGAGCCTCCTAAGTGTGGGTGGGGTTGGATGTGATTACCCAGCCACTCAACAAATGTGGAATGAGCTTCTAGGGATGCAATGGAGGACAAGACAGATTCCGATTCTGCCCTCAAGGATTTCCATCCTAGTGAGGGAGACAGACAATAAACACATAAACAGGGGAGCGGATGTGGCTCAGTGGTTGAGCACCTGTTTCTCATGTACAATGTACCGGGTTCAATCCCCAGTACCTCCTAAAAAAACAAAATCACTATAAAAACAAACAAGTAAGCAAGGAAAATGATTATCAATTATGATAAGAGCCACAAAGGAAGGAAACAAAGGGCTGAAACAGAAAATTAGTGGGGAGGAGTCTACATCCAAGCCAGGGGTGGGCCTCTCTGGGGAGGTGGTACCAGTAGGAGCCTATAAAACATGTAATCTCCTTTGGCCTTCTGGTGACACTGCCCGGCTCTGGCAGGTGCCCCCTGGGCACATGCCCCCTGGGGGCTCCAGAACCATTCTGCAGACCCACCAGGTCAGAGCCCCTTGGTGCCAAGGCTGCCAGAGGAGGGTTTGCACCCAGCCCTTGCAGCTGCCCCTAACCCTTCCCTGCTCCCTAGCTCAGATGATCCTCGAACCAACCTGTGAGGCAGACAAGCCAGATTCTTCCTCTCTAGTCTAAGCAGAAGCTCGGAGAGATTAAGAGATTTGCTCAAGGTCGCCTAACCTGCGGGGAAAGTTACTGGGCTCTAGCCCCCCACTCTTGCTTGTGCCCTACCCTACACAGAAAGGCAGCCCCTGGGGACAGCGGGTAGAGGCGAGTCCAGGGTAGAAGACAGGGCAAAGGCAAGGGGCCACACCTCCGGACCTTCAAGGAGGGACCCTATGGGACCAACCCAGGGTCTGGGAGAGGTGGAGTGGGGCAGGTAACCCTGGCAGGGACCCTCCAGCCGTCAGTTTTGAAATTCAGGTGTTGCCATGAGACCTCGGTTACCTGTCAAGTGGGATAATCCTAGCACCCAACATAGAGAGTTGTCAAGATTAATTAATACACTTTTTTTTTTTTTTTTAAAGATTTTATTTATTTATTCATTTATCCCCCCTTTGCTGCTTGTGCTCGCTGGGCCAGCCAACCACGCCGTGTGGGCGGGCCTGCCCTCACCAGGAGGCCCCGGGAACCGAACCCGGGGCCTCCCATATGGTAAACGGGAGCCCTACTGATTGAGTCACAGCCGCTTCCCTAATTAATACACTTTGTCACCACTCAACACATGCTAGTTCCAACAATGATTGGGATTGCTCCAGAATAATTAATTGCCAGACCTGGCCTGAGTCCTGGGGACACTGCAGAAACAAGGAAAAGTCCCTGTCCTCACAGATCTTCCATTTTAGTGGGGATGACAGACAATAAACAGGTAAGCGGAATACCAGCTAAGAATTTCAGAGGGTAACAGTTATGAGGAAAAGAAATAAAATAGACCTGAACGATGGGAAAGAGGCAGAGGGGGGGAGAGTTTTCCAGCTAGAGGGAAGAGCATGTGCCAAGGCCCTGCACCTATAAAGAACTGGGCATGTTCAAGGGAAAGAAGGCCAGTGTGGCTGCACCTGAGGAGTGTGGGGCTTTGTGGGCCAGGCTGAGCGCTTATTCTCCTTATAATAGCCTACAACTGATGGTTTTATAAAATGGGTTTGTTTCTTATTCTGTGTGTTAAATGGACTGGAAGAGAAAGAGAGAGACCTGTTGGGGGCGTGATGTGACAGAGGCCAGTACGGGGCAGATGAATAAGACTTGGCCGAAGCTTCCCAAGAAGGAGGGTCACGTGGAATTCAGAGCCCAGGTGGAAGGATGTGGCAGAGCTGAGCAGGGCAGCTTCCTGCCCTGCAAGAGGAGGGAAGGAAGACTCTGGAATGAGAAAGAGGGGTGGGTTTGGGGCAGGAAAGACAAGGGAGAAAACAGAAATAAAGTCCTTGCACCCAGCCTGGCAGAATCTAGGTGAACAATAAGAGTTGAATAATCAATAAGTGCTGGAGACATTTTTCTCTGTGCTGGACTTCCAGTGGCCGCCCCTTTCCTTAGATGGAGTGGGGCCTTGGGATTCCATCAGGGTCAAAGCTTCCCCAGTGGTCCCGGGCTCCCTTCCTCTATCCAAGCTCTTGTTTGAGCCAGGGCTGCCTCACCCTAGGTGTCTCCCACAGGCAAGGGCTACTCACTCTCCCTAGCACCCTGGAACTCCCCACATCTCATCCTGGGTCATGGACTTATGCCCAGAGGTCATATGCTTGAGGTGACAAGACAAAACCCAAGTTCTCAGTGAGTACACTGAGGCTGGAGAGGGGTAGAGCAGCTTGTCTGAGGCCACGGAGTATTCAATTCTAGAGCCTTTAGATCGGTCGATCTAATCAGTTCACAATTCAGGGCACCTAGGACTTAGAGGTTGAAGATGAGAGGGTGGCTGGCTGATCACTGAGGTGTGACTCCATCTCTCAAAATTGCTGTTTTAGCTGCCCAACCCCACAGAGGCTCTTCCCAAACCGCCCAAAACCTAGGCACTCTCCTCCCAACCCAACTGCACCTCCTCCTGGGATCCTGGCTTACAGGAAGAAACGTGCCGCGGAGGTGAGTTGACCACATCCTTTTAAATTGTATTGGAGCCAAGGTGAAAGGATGTGTTGGGGGTGATGCCAGGAGACAGTCCCGGGGAAAATCCCGGGGAGCCCTTTCCCTCTTGGATGCGACTTTCTTGTGCCCCCCGCCTACAACATGCACTTTCTTACCCTCCTAGCAGCTGCTCACACAACACCTGCATGCCCCAGAAATTACTCCACTGGCCCTGTGTGGCACGTCTGGCCAGCTAACTCCCTGGTCTCCCTCTCTCCTCTACTGCACTGGAGATCCATTGGGACAATGTGGCTGAACCCAAGGAAGCTTGTCTTGACCCCACAAGCCTGGCCCTAGTGGTGGGACCCGGGGTGGGGTGGGGAAGAGGGCTGCTGACCCATTACTTCCTGTCTCTCCATAGCCCTTATCATCAAATGACACCTTGTTTAAACCCAGGAGCTTCTCAGGATGGTTCCTATTGACAAATGGCCCCAACAGCTCCCTCCACAGTCAGGAACTCATCTGTGCTGCGTCTGACTGGGACAGCAAGAGGCCTGGTGGGAGAGGCATGGGCTGCACATAAGCTCTGTCCTACTGCTAACCCCAGCTCAGATAACAATGGGAGTTTCATGCCTGGCCCCATCCCCACCCCATCTTAGCCCTGGAGCTAGAGCCACCAGAATTCAGTCTGAATTCCACCTCCACCAAGCTTCCTCTAGGTAGGCACATGAGGTGAACTAATATTCAAAAGTCAGTGACCACCTCCCACCCACCCCCTGCCAAATGCAGTGAACAAATGGTGTTGACTCCACTTCTTGCTTCTCACTAGAGCTACAGATAATTTCTAGTTTCTCAAAACAAAACAAAACAAAACAAAAAAAAACGTCTTGAGTCTGTACTTCCCAACCCGGATTAACACATTTTCTAAGAACCATGATTTTTTTTTTTTTCCTTTCTTTCTTTCTGAATTCAGAACCTCAAAGCCTAAGATACACTATCTGTCTTCTGGCAATTTGGAATAAATCAGGCAAATGTGTCAGAAGCCAACCAAGTCTCCCTATGTCTCATTTCTGGGAATCTATCCTAAGGAGAAATACAAAATATAGGGGGAAAATCCAAAACGTAAAGATGTTCATTGCAGCTCTACTTGTAGCTTTTTAAAAAAATGGAAACAAATATCCAACAAGAAAATGGCAGGCAGCCATTGAAAACAAGTATTCTACATTAGCACTGAAAACTATTGAGAAAAAAGTAGGACAAAAGTTGAACGTACATTTACAATCCTGCAGAAGGAGGAGGAGGTGGTGGTAGAGAAGAGGAAGGAGAAAGAAAACAGAAAAGAAAAAGTGCCCATGAAAAAAATGTTGTTATTCTAGGAGGGTTTTCTCTTTTGTTCCCAAACTTTCCCCTTAAAATTTCTTTCAGTGCTGCTAGAGAGAGGTGGTGCAATCCTAAGCCTCCCTCGAAGTCTCCTGGTCTCCACAGGAGAGAAACGTGGAGTGATCCTTGCTGAAGAGAGTGACCCACCGGCCAGAGCTTAGCACTTAGAAGATAAAAATGGCGGCCATGGGGCCTGATGTCTGACAGCCGAGATGTGCTGGGATTCTAAATGATTTTTCTATTTAGATTCAGTCTCTTCAGAAGGGCGGGGACGAGGGGGAGCGTCCTCCTGAACAAGAAACTGTTGGGCAAAGGCTCACGGGGACGAAGGGAACAGCACGTGTGAAGAGACTCCACAAACCACAGGCCGCCCCTTGCGGGAAAGGCTGAGGCGGCGCCGGGCGGCGACAGGGCCCGCGGCCTGGCGGCTCAGGGCAGGCCAGCGGTGTCCCCAGATGGCTGGCACGCAGCCTGTGCACTGCCCAGCGCGTCACTGCCCTCAGGGCGGCCCGCTGCTGGCCGGCGGTGTGGAAAGCACCTTCCTCCCGCTGAGCGGAAACCGGCCGCCATCACTTCCGCCAGCGGCCCGCACTTCCGCCGGCCTCGTGGGGTGACGCAGAGTCGGCCCAGCCCCTGCTTGGCCTTGTCCGGCTTTGCAAATGGCCCCCAGCAACTCCCGGTTCCCCCTCTCCCTGGGCCAGACCCCTCGGTGGGTTCCAGGGCCCCTCGGCTATCATGGCGCCCAGGCGTTCCCCCACCCTGGCTGCTCTCCTGGGACGAAACCCCGATGGGAGGGGCCCGTGCCCATAAGCCAAAGGCCGTCTGGCCACGTCCGGCCAGCAGACGGTAGAGCAAGGCCTCTTCTCCCTGCTTTAGTTTTAAAACCAGTATTGCTAAGCACAGGACACAATTTGCTTTCCCGGTAACTGTCTCACTATAACTTCTCTTTGAGCTTCGTCAAGCAAATGCTGCCTTCCGCCCCTCTAGTTTCTAGCTCCTGTATGATACTCAGGCAGGTGAAGTTTCAGATGGAGGAAGGCATTGTCTGAGCCCAATGCGAAGTCCTCCCCACTTAGGTCCTTATACCCACTGGAGAAGGCTGCGAGCAATTGTGTCAGGGAGAAGGTGGAGACGCAAGACAAAAGGACATTACTACCGTGCTTTTTCCGTTTCTCTTTTTGCACAAAAACAGTCCATTTATTCAAGTGTTCTCCAGCACAAGTACATTAGAAAGGAGCTTTATTATATTCTTCTGGGCACAAAAAAAAAAAAAAAAAAAGTGATGAAGGCGGAACTGACAGACTTTCTACATCTGCTGTACGCATTGACCTCTTTAATTATTTCATAAACAGCTATGTCACGAGCATCACTTACACAGAGATACAACAGAACACCCGGGAGGGCTGGGGAGGGGCCCCATTCAGGGCCTCTCACTCATCCCTTCCCTGATGTCCCAGAACCAGACTGTGAAATGTACATTATTATTGTCAATAAATAGAGAAGCAATCCTAAAAAAATATATAGTGGTGAAAGGATGCTGGAACCAGGAAAAAAAAAAAAAAAAAGAAGAAAAAAAAAAAAAAGAAAAAAGAAAAAGAGGAACTTAAGAGAAAGGAAGGAGGGCAGGGAGGAAAGAGTCTGGGAAGTTAAGTCCTGCATTTAGCTGCGTGGAATGTGCAGAAGTGCTCTGCCGCCGGGGTCAAAGCGAAATCGTCTGTAACAGTAAAAGTTATTACCAAATCAGCTACGGAGTTTATTCTTCAGTATGAATACATGGTTTCCCACAAATAAGTAAGCACCCGCTACTTCAATGCCTCAGCTAAAACACATGAAATCGCTCATTTAGTTTTCAAGTACAAAGTTAAAATGCCTTTTTAATAATAATATATCAGAGTAAAATAATAGTCTCTTTTAAACTTCACTACAAGAAAACAAAACAAACAGTCATTGTCCAGACAGCAGACTTAATTTAACAATATATATTTTTAATAAAATGTTTTAGCACCTTGTTGAGTCACCTCCTCCCTCTGTGTTTTCTAAGGAATTTCGGCATTTTTGTCATTTGTTGAATTCTAGGGCTGTGCAACCAAATCAGTCTGTGAAGTGAAATGGGACTAAGGTGATGCTTTAGATCCCTACTCATCTCCTCAGGGACAGGGCTGGAGACTGCCAGACTGGTGTTTGATAAAGCTACCCTCCCACTCATCTTGAGTGGAGTAGGTCTGGGGCATTTTCCAGTTACTGGAGTTACAGGAGTCCCAGGCCTCCATTTCGGGGAAGATGGCAAGTCGCTGCTAACGAAAGGGCCTTCCGTCCTTGTCCCCACTGCTTTGACCTGCTTATTTCCCTTCCCCCAAAACTCCACTGCCTGGGGTCAGTGGTAAGCAAGAGGTCACCTCAGCCAGGCCTCTGGAACTCAGGTGCTGGAAGGAGTGGCTGTCCCCCACATGGACCCCAGCTTTCCTTTACCAAAATGTAAAGGTTCCAGAGTAGAAGCCAGGACAGTGGCGCTCATCCTTCTGCCACCCAGCACGAGGCACGAGGCATGGTGAGGCAGTGTCTGACACTCCTGGCTGGTGTAAGGACTCCGCAGGGAACAGTTCAGGGAACTGTGCCAGAAGGGAACAGTTCTAGCTCAGGGCCAACCTTCATAACACCTTTTCCACCCTGTGGTGGGAAAAAGGCTTCAGCTGCTTCCTGCCACTCAAGAAGGACTGCCTAGGGACAACCCCAGTGTCACCCTGCAGTCCCAAGTACTGGGAGCAACCAGCCTCGGCAATGCCAGATGACAAATTCAGATTACACCCAGGACCGAAAGGTGGGTCTGGCCTGCAACTCAGCTCTCACCAGAATCTTGGCCTGACCACTAGCTCTCCTGTGCCTGAACCCCCACAGCTTGAGGGACTCCTGCCCAAGTCTCCCGAAAATAACAGCTCAGAAAGACTCCATTGCCGTTGCAGCTCTGCACCAAAGAGGTCAAAACTGCCTCCCAAATCTTTTTATCTGCCTATGTAATAAAAAGATGAAAACGAAGGCTTTAGCTTTCCCGTAAGAACATTTCCAAATGGCTCAGCTGAAATATTCCTTCTGCTCCTGTTTTAGATCTTCCTGTCCTCGAAATGGTGCATTATTCCCATCTAGGCTCCCCCCGAGTTGCCCCAGCCTGGCGGCCAGCTTAGCTGGAGGTGACGGCCGCCGGGTCCTCCTTAGGCTCGATCGCACAGCCTTCTTCCTTCCTGCTGGAACTGCCTGCCCCAATCCACAACCTAGCAACTCGCCAAAACTCAGTCATCTCCACTAGCCAACCACTCCCAGGCCTGTTTCAAAAGCTGAGAGGCCCAGGATGCTCTCTGGGGACATTTGCTTTCTAGTAGGATGTTCAACAGCAAGAAGGCAATCCCCCTTGGGATAGCACACTTGCGGCGGAGTCACCTGCTGACTGCAAGACCCTTCTCTAATCCTCCCCGGCTGGGCCCCCGCCTGCTGCTCTTTTGCCCGCAGGGGAAGGGCGGGTAGCACCAGCCAACCTGAGGCCCTTGGGGGCTCAGCAGCTGCATGCTAGATGCTGGCTTCCTCCTCAGGGTAAGAGACCAAGAGTCCTGTGATTCTGGCACTAGCACCGACCCACCTCCCCCAGGCAAGGGCCGCAGATTTCTTTGGCACCATGCCATGCTTGACGTCTGTGGCGGGGAGGCTGTGGCCCTCAGTCCCTAGAAGCCCTCCTTTCCCCGGTAAGTGGGCCTCCTCTTTGCAAAGAAAATCCCACCGGGGAACACGTTCCCCAGGTCTTCTTGGTCTCTCCCACTCCACGGCCTCTACCTTTGGCCTCATCCTCACCAAGTGTAATAACCCCTGTACCTTCAGCCTGCATGACCCTGCCTCAGTCTGTAGAAGCACAGCTCCCCTTCAGAGGGGACCCCCTCCCAGGTTTGGCGGTGGGCTGGGAACAGTGTCCCAGGTTGACCAAGTTGGCACCTTCCCAAGGTCCCCCACACTCGACCAAGTTCTACTGTGAGACCAGGCCCACTGCGTGGGCTGGAAGAAAAGCTGGTGATTGCTTAACTCTAGTTCCTGCCAGGGGGTCCCAGAGGTGTCTGCTCAAGGACTCGGCCACAGCGGGCCTCTCCTGGCCCTGGTCCTCCCTCTCTGAGTGAGCTGGTCAGTCCATGCTAACGGCACAGCCCACAAAGTTCAAGGGGGCAGGCCTAACGATTTCTCTTCTCTGCCCCAAAAGAGGTCCCCTGAGCTTGCCACATCCTTGGCTAACAAGTTTCTTCAGACTCCCCAGACGCCTTGGGTGGAGCACCAGGCCCGGCTGAAATGGAGCTCGGGCCGTTGAGGCGGGCTAATTCCTTCACATAAGCAGCGGACAAAAGCCTTGGGAGAGCTCAAAGCAGAGCTGGAAAGTCTGTTTGCAGAGGAAGGCCCTAACACAGGGAGCTGGGAAGACCTTAGTGCTGGCTGGCAGGGGAGGGAGCACCTTGGACTGCCTGGGGCAGCCCTCCTCCCCCCCAGCCCTCCTGGGGCGGTGCTGGCAGACCCCAGACCAGGAAGAATGGAGCCTGGCTGGCGGCAGGGACAGAAAGCACCACAGTAAGGGACAGGGACTCCCACGGGGACCCACACTCACCACCTGCCATAATGTCATGGAAGTGGCAGGAAGCAATTTGTTAGGGATGATCTCATAAGCCAGTCTTAGGAGGAAATACGTAAATTGGGATCCGGGACTAAGCAGGGACTAAGCACCCCAAACAGGTGTGGGAGGCTGGGGCACCAGCCAGCAGCTCACTCCTGATGCAATGAGCAAGGGATTCAAAGCCTTGGTTTAGTGTCACTAATTACTAATTTGCCTTATTCAAAAGATGAGTTTCACTGTCCCATTTTTTGTTCCCAGTGGAAGCCCCCTGGTCAAGACAGACCTGGATATCAATTGTATTTTGGTCGGGGGAGAATAGATAGGGTTTGCTGAGGGCTGACTTTCCTGGTGCCTGGAGCTGCAGGTCAATATCACAGGTTGCTAACAGAGACTCTTTTCACATCACCAGGGGCCAAAGAGCTAGAACACTACCTGCGAGAGGAGAGCACCTGCTAAGGGAAACCTCCTCCTCCTGCTGCGTCAGCACCTAGCAACTCCAGGGATTGACAGGCTGCCTGCCATCCGGGCAACGGAGGTCACCAGCTGCACGGCTGACTGGAGTCCTGGGGAGAAGAGCGCTGGGAGATCCCTGGCGTGTGTACAAGCGCATTCTTTATACATCTGTCTAGAAACAGGTTCCTGTGCATGTGAGTGACTGGTTGATTGGCATGGGGCGTGTCTGCGCCGGGGACCGAGGCTCCGCCTACGAGCCCCTGCCCCCTGCTCCCCACTACATAATATTTCTTATACACGACCCTATCTATGGATTTATATAGTGCCTACCAGCGTAGGCTCATCTTTCTAGGGATGCGAATATGGGACCGTGTGCTCGGCAGCACACCTCCCATCTCTGCCAGTCCCAGGAGGTGCCATCCCCCCTCCCATTATAAAATATATATCTCTATATGCCACATATCTACACCCCATCGATCCAGGCAAGCGTCTGCCCATCGGGCCCTCGCCCCGGAGCCACCAAGCGCCGTCCCTTCCTACCGCCGACGCCAGGCCGCCTGCCTCGGTAGGAAGGGGGACAAAGTGTCACGCAATTGGGGCTCCAGGTGCTGCTGACTCGAGGTAAGAGCACAGCTATCATCAGACCAAGTACTAGAAAAGAAATACACACCACTCAAATCACACACACAAGGAGAGAGGCTGCCCGGCCCTCCCTCCAGCCCTGACACACCTGGCCCAGAGGAGGGGAAGTAGAAGACTGACCGAGCCGGAGGCAGACTCCCGGGGCCGCCCAGAGTCTGTCGCCGCGCCGTGTGGCCCACCTGGCCCGAGGGGTGGGGGCCAGGGCACCAGAGCCACCGCTAGCTGAGCAGCACCCTGCTCCCCGCACCTTGGTTTGAGACCTAAAGGGAGGGGTGTTGGGTTTTTGTTTTCTTAAAAAGAAAATCTTAAAACAAACATAACCAGAACCATAAGAATAATTGTAACAACAAAAGGTGTCATCAGCCTCCCAGTATAAAACTGCAGCCTTTGGAGATGACCAAAAACATCACATTCCAGGGGCCAGGAAGCCACCTTGTGCACAGAGGGGTGGATGGTGGGGGCCTCATAAAAGAACACACAAAAGGCGACTTAGACAGGAAAGCACCAGTACGTTTTGTATGTTTTTTTATTTGCTCCAGGTGGGGTTTTAACTGTCACTTTCCCACACTCTGGATCATCTGATCCCACCACAAGGAGCCCTCGAATCAGCTAACGTGAGATTTGGGAATTGGAGACCCCTTCCCCTGCCATCTTTCCAAGGGAGTCTCCTTTTAGAAAGAAATCAAAAGGTTATTGCGTTTGAGTCTGGATAAATTCCACTCTCGGCTTTCCACGGTCCCGACCACCTCACCTTACCAACCCTCTTTTGGCAGGGAGAAACAGGGAACGCTGCTCCCAGATTCTCCTCCTCCACCTTTTTAAGAACCGCAGGGAAAATCCCACCATTCTGATTATTCACCTTCAAACTCTCCCTCTCTCCATCCTTGGTTAAAACCCTTTGCACATAAGGCAACGTGGAAGCTGATGTTTTTACTCATCTCGCTGTTTTTAAAGCACCATTATGAAGTCAGGTTGTACAGTAGTTAAAGTACCTTTTATATATATATCTCATATCTACCATATATATATAAACTGTAAACAAGAGGTAACAGCGGCTTCTAGAAACTGATTTTCTTCAAGGTTTCCTGTGTGGTAGGCACCTGAAATACTGTAGAAAAGTATCTTGTGGCTGTTTTTGTCTTCCCTGCTGCTAGTTGGGTTCTATTTTGCATGACCGGGAATGGTGCTGATAGGGACAGCTCAGTGGCTGGGAGGGAATTCTGCCGCCTGAGTGTCTCTAAATTTTCTGTCCCCTGCTCGTGCTCCTATCTGATCATCAGGCTGGAGACAACAACAAAAAGATAAACAATTAAAAAAAAAAAAAAAAAAACAAAAAAAAAACCCAATATATAGATTTCTATATAATTTCTTTTTTCCTCTCCCATCTTTCCTCTGGCAAGGTATTGTTACTATTTTTTTTGCCATTGATTTTTGCTGCAATAAACCCTCTTGTCTCAGTCACAGCAAGAAACAAAAACCCAAACAAACAGAAAACCCCTCTGGAAAGAGTAGAAAACAAAAGGTTTGACCAAAAATAAAGGAGGATGGGGGAGGGAGGGGGCTTGGTTTTGTTTTTAAATAGTTTTAACATTGAAAAATCAGGAGATGATATCCAACCCTTTTTGCAAGGCAAAGCCTTCCGGTATTTCCGCATCTGTGGTTTTTGTTTTTAAATTCCTTTTGCTCTTCTGGGTGCTGATACTTCTCTCCATCCTCACGTTCTTGGTGTTTTTGTTTTGTATTTTATGTTTTTCGTTTAACTTTGTGTCACTACCTCATGTCCCTTACACACAAGCAAAATACTCCTTCAGTGGAGCGAACAGGTGGCGGATGACCGGCACGCTCCACGACCGGCCCAGCAGTCTCTGCCTCGCCAAGCGGCTCATGTTGGAGACGTCTGTATAGTGGACAGGGAAGCCAAACACCCTGGGAAGAAAAGGAAGGGCAGGAAGGGCAGGTGAGTGCTGGCCAGGCCCAGAGGCCACACCCACACACCCCGGCACCCGCTTCATTCTTCTGTCCTTTCAACCAGTTCAACACTTTGCTCACCGGACCGGCTAAGTGCCAGGCATGGAGCTGGCTTCTGTGGACTAAAGGCAAGATAACCACTGCCTAGAAGACTCACAATACAATAGAAAAAAGGGAGCATTTGTGGAAAACACCCCCCGGATAAGCTCTAGTTTCCCTCGACTTGAGCCAGGATGGTTTTCATAAGACCATATGTGATAAATGTGCACTCCTGGTATCTTCCCCTTCAAGGAGAGAAAACTCTAAAAGCAGCTCAACCTTTGCCCAGCCTCAGAAGTTCAAAGACTTCCTGTTTGTTTGCTCTGGGTTTTTATGTAAATGGTCTTTGCCTGGCAAAACCCTAGTTATACCCAGGAGAAGGAGGTAATCCAGGCTAGGAGCCCAGTGTGCAAAAAGCAGGGTGCTGGGGCTGTAAGGCCGCAAGGTCTATGCTTTTTTAATTTTTTTTAATCTTATTTTTTGTTGTTTTTTTTTTCTTAAGCTGTTTTGGCTTACAAAATACCTACAAAATTCGCAGACCCAGTGAAGGAAGTTGGGCCGGATCTCCAGGCATTATATTCTTAGGCTTCTCTTACTTTGGGAACCAGCCTCAAAACTCACAGGCTGGGCCAAGAGTCCTCCCCAGCCGTCTGCCATGCTGGGAAATGTGTGGGAAACCCCATGGTTCGCGTGGCATCTGTGGAAAATCCAAGCCTGGCCAGGAAAGGCAGAGAATCCTCCCTCACGATCAGTGAACAGCCCCAGGGCACCCAGGACACCCCACACCAACTTGGGTACCTTTCCATTTCAGTGCACCATAAGATGTCCTCTTTCTCGTTCATGAAGACGGGGAAATGCTGGTCTTTGCCCTGCTTTATGGAGTTTGACCTAGTTGTGATGGTCCTCACTTTGCTGAACTAGAAGGAGAGGGAAATGGGAATGAGCATGTGTTCACCCATTCAGGAACAAATGCTGGCTGGGCAGGAGCCATGGCCTGTCCAAGCCTGGGCCAGCCGGGAGGCCGGGGGAGTGGGCAAGCTGGGGTCACCAGCCTGAGCCTCTGCAGAGTGCACTGCCCCGCCTTTCTTCCTATTTGGGGGTCACCAGGCCGTGCTGGACCCAATCCAGTCAGCCATGGACTTTGGAGGCAGCAGCTCCTAATCACACCTCCAGGAATCAGTTCCTTCACGGCTGGAGAAACTTGGAGGCAAAGAATGCCACACTCCTCAGGGGCTCAAAGATATGCTCTGGGGTGGCCGCAGTCCTGACTGCTGGAACCTGCCGGCGTGAGCACTACCCTTGCGCTCGCTCCAGAGAAATGGAGCATCCACGCCATAGGAGACTGCCTTGCTCTGAAGCTTCTGCAATAGGTCCTTAACAACCAGAAAATGCTAGACCTTGGTGTCCCCTTCCTGGGGGTGGGGAACAGCAAGAGAGGAAGTGCTAGTGGTGACTTCTCCCCCTGCCCTCCAGGGTTTCCCCTAGACCCAGGACCCTCTCCCGTAGGACATTCCCCACACTGGCTGTGCCCACAGGCCTCTCTGGAGGGGCAGGTGGAAAAGATCCTGGTCACAGCTCCAGCACATCCCACCGCCTGCCCTCAGTGGCCGGCTGTGGCCCCGGGGCTAACCTTGGCTATCCTGCCATGCTCCAGACACTCCTGCAGCTCCAGCTTATCATTCACAGTGGACGCCAACGGCCTAGGAGGCAGGAGAGAGAACATAACCACAGGGACCTGGAGAGCGGCAGGCACGCACCAGCACCGCTAGCACCAAACAGCCACCTGCCCCACAAGGTAAGTAAGCGCTCCGCCCCCAGATCATTGCCCATACGTGGCCATTCCCTCCCCCTCCCGCAGCACACATGGAAGCACACTGCATGTGCACAAAAACCCATGGCCGCAAATGCCCCAAGCATTAATCCTTAAAGTAAAGGCAGGCCCAAGACTACAAATAGGCAGAGAGCACCTGCCCAGAAGGGGGAAAAAAAGCAATTATCTTTATTTTGGTTATTTTAAAACATACTAAATTTTAAAGAACTACAAAGAAAGCCTTTGGGGTGATGGAACCATTCTGTATCTTGACTGTGTTAAAATTCATCAAACTGTACACTTTAAATGTAGTTCTAAATCATACCTACCTCAGTAAAGTTGATTTTTTAAGTTAAAATGGTTAAATATTATAATTTTTTAAAACTTGTTTCTGCATAAGAACTTTCACATACTCAAATTTACAAAAACCTTTGATGGCCAGCACATGGATCCTCATTCCCAAGCACCCACTGCAGTTGTGCAGCTCGGCTTGGTCACGTGTGACCCACCAGACCTCCCTCCACCACCACCAGCTTGGCCACAAAGAGGGACCAGCCATTCCAAGATTCTGGGCTTCTAGGATGGAAAGAATGGGGTTCCCTTCCTCTTGACGGGCCATGGCCCATGTCCGTGTCTTAGAGGGGTGCCCAAGATCTGGATCAAAATGTCGACTCAAGTAACGAATGGGAGGAGATGGATCCCAGCGAGGGCCCAGGAAAGGGGAAACACGCTCACAGAGAGGCACAGAGGATGGAAGGAATTTGAAAGGCAAGTCAAAGTTAAGGGTTAAGGCTACAGAGGACCAGCTTGAGTAATGGCCTTGACTCCAGACAGAAGGCAATGAGCAGACCCAAGCAGCTGCACAATGGCAGTGTGCATGTCTACGTACACGCGCGTGTGCGCACACACACGGGTGTGCCGAAGAAGCACGTGACTGGAGAAGTAGGAGGGGAGGAACCCAGGTGGAATGTGACCAAACAGGAGTATAGAAAATGAATCCAGGTTGGGAAAGAGGCAGAACGCAAGTAGTTAGGAAACTATGAGACCCTAAACTGGGACAGGAGGAGTCAAATATGCTGACCACAAAAACAGAAAAGAGAAAAATCCACCTGATATCCTCGTTCTTCCCCAAAGATCTTCACAACACGAGCCACTCACGTTTCTGTTCTGTTCCAATGATACCTCTCGAGAGCCCTTTATTCTGCCCCAGAGCGTTCACTATGATCTGGCATCACTGCCTAGTGCATCCTTCTCTTCACTAACTCTGTAACCCCAGCAGGAGTGCCAGGAACACACAAGACCCACACATTTTTTGTTGAACAGGCTGTGGAAGGCCTTCACGGTAGGTGATGGATCATGGTTCACTGGGTCCATTGGGAAAAAGACTTAAAGGAAGCAAGCCCCATAAAAGCACAACCGAGTGGGCATAGGGCTGGTCCGGGCCCTCAAATGTATTTATTGTGCTTCAATTACAAATTTAGATGGTGTTTATGGAAGCAGATTTAGAAAGGATTAGAAGACTAATAATACATGGTCCCTAGAGTACAATACTCTGCAACCTCAAATATGTTGCTTTTTCCTCAGCAGGTAGACCAGGTAACCCAATATCACTTCCAAGGCTGAGCTACAGGATTCTGTGATCTCAGAGTGGGGAATACAGGGGCCAACAGTCAAGTCGTGCCTCCAGAGAGCCCTCCCTGACTACAGGTGTTGGTGGATGCACACAGTACAGGTCCTTTCTCCTGGAACCTCAGAGGCCTAGAATTTTAGAGTTTGAAGACACAGGTGAGAACAATGCCAGCTCAAGGAAATAATGGACCAGACAAACCAGCCCTTTTCTCCAATACTTACATTTGGGGGCTTTTGGGGTCACTGAGGCAGTTTTGAGTCAGTTTCCTCACTGACTCACCTCCTTCCCGTCAACAAGCCCTCACAAAAGACAGCAACTTTGCCAAATGTATATGGGACTGGGCCCTAGGACCTCAATTTAATGGCAAAGAGGGAAATTAGATGGCTTAGGCTGGAACAAAGGATGTCAATCTACAGGTATACCTTGAAAGTTTAAAATCTACAACTCAAAAACATTCTTGGAAATATTTCTCTATATGATATCGAGGTTGAGTGGGTCTCATTCTGCTTTGTTTTTTTTTGTTTTTTTTTTTTTAAAGATTTTATTTATTTATTCATTTATCCCCCCCTTGCTGTTTGTGCTCGCTGGGTCAGCTAACCACGCCGCACGGGTGGGCTTGCCTTCACCAGGAGGCCCCGGGAACCGAACCCGGGGCCTCCCATATGGTAAACGGGAGCCCTACTGATTGAGCCACAGCCGCTTCCCTCTCATTCTGCTTTGGAATTGCAAACTCTCCACCAGAATTCCTTTCTCCTCAGAGGCCTTTTTACAATGCAAACCATTACACTGAAGAAATGAAACCAAGTACTTTCATTCCTGGATATTAAAATCCTTATCTGTATAACCTAAATGAAGAAATTCTTTCCAACAAAGGCTCTGGAGCCAACAAAGTCTGTGGTGAATACTGAGCAGAACCCCCTGACTTGCATGCTCAAGACTCCCTCTCCTAGGAGGATGTGACCAAGATGTGGGGACCACTCCCTCTCCCAGCCCCAACCCATCTTTATATCTCAGGAAACGAAGGACCAGTTGGGGAAAAGCCTCTGCATACGTCACCAATACAGAAAAAGCAAGTCTAACTCAGCAGCACACGATTCTCCTTTTAAAACGTATTTCTAAAGGTCCTATATCTGAGCACTAACCCTTGGTCTAGGAGACAAGTAGCTTCCAGACTGACTCCCATTCGTCTCCAAGGAAAAGGAAACAAAGCGGCAGAGCAGCAAGCCGTTCAGCAAGGGAGGCCAGCCTGAGGGGGCCCCTTCTGCAGTGCTCCTCTCCCTCCCTGGGCCACCTGCCTCTGTCCCACCTGCAGGCACCAACCTGCAGCCACCCCCAGGCCCAGGGGCTCTCACCAACCTGTTCATACCGGGAAGGTTACCCCAGAAGTAGCGGGCCCTGTGTGCAGCTGACACTTCTTTGGCATCAATCATCACAGGGTTGGACTGGAAAACAGGAGACAGATGAAGGATGAGAGGAGAAGGTGGCCGGTATTACGTGGTACCAGGCATTTTTGCCAGTTTAGAGCCCGAAAGCCTCAGAGGCTCGTACTTCTCTCAGGAGAGACAGCCTCAGGCCTCCCGAAGAGCCGGGATTAACCCCAGCCACATTCTACATTGCTTGTACTAGAACACCCTAAACCAGCTGAGCTTTCTGCACTGCCGGCGATGCTCGCTCTCTGCACTATTCAATACAACCACTAGTCCACTAGCCGCACGTGGCTACTGAGGACTTGAGATGTGGTCAGGGCGGCCGGGAAGCTGAGTTTTTAATTTCACCTGAAGTCGCCACCTATAGCTAATGGCTACCGCCCTGGACAACGCAGCTCCAGACTACCCAGGCTTTGAAAAGGAAAGCTCCAACGCGTGTGGATGTGGTGTTCACAGCACGTCCAGATCATGAGCCAGACACCTGCTCGCACTGAAAGTCAGTGGCGCCAGCCTGATGTGTTACTGACCCCAAGATGCAGGAGTGTGGGCTCAAGCTCCCAGGCTGCCCGCCCAGAGGGTGCCTCTGGTAGCAGAAACCCTGGACAGGCTCAAACTTGGGTCAGAGTTGAATTGGAACCCATGTTACAGAGGATAAAACTAAGTCAAGCCATGTTTTCTTCTCGGGCTCCATAAAGCATCTGTGATGGTGGAAGTCTGGCACCCATCCCGACTATTTAGTAACAGGTCCACACTCATGATGCCACCTCTTAGAGCGAGACCACTGGTCCTTCGTAGGGTGGGCAGCTAACATTGCTTCTTGCCTTTCTATTTGGGAAGCCCTCAGCTTCCCAAACAGGCCCCTTTGCAAAGCAGAAGTCACCAGTCCCCAGCTCCACAATGCAGAAGAGACAGGGATAAAGCAGCAGTCCAAGGTAGAAGCCATTTAGTGAGCTGGCCAAACCAAGGTTGCTGGCTATACCTCGAGAAATCGCGAGATGTCCCTCTTGTCACTAACGCCCATGGCCACCACATTCTCAAAGAGCCAGAAGAAGGGGCGGTCATCTCCCTCCTTGGGCCGCGCATCATGCAGGAGGCGGTAGAACTCAAAGAAGAGCCGGCCAGTGCCCTCTGAGAGGTCGGAAGAGAAAGCCATCAGCTGGGGCTGTCTGCGTAAGACAGTGGTGTGGCTCGGGCACGGGAAGGGTCAGGGAAGATGGGCCGTTGGGAGTAGCCGCCCCAGGGCAGAAACATCCAAGTCGGAACCCTGAGTGCGGAAGCACCAGCCCAGAAGGCAGAGGTGTGAGGGCGGCACCTACCGTAGAGCCCCTTGCGGGCAGGGTTGACGATGGAGAGGTCGTTGCAGGGACTGCCCCCAATCACCAGATCGAACGGGCCCCACTCCTGGATCTGGGAGGATAAAGGAAAGTGATGGGTCTGCCGTCCAGGGACAGAGGCAGAAAGGAAGAGAGAAACAATCTGTGAATTTAGCAGAACACGCACTTTGGCCCGGGAGTCAGGGGCCCTGGCTCCTCTGTCCACTCACTAGGCCCCCCAGGTGTGCCACACCGAAGGTCACTGGGGTTCTCTGGGCTCGGCTTCCTAAACCTTCGGGAAGTAAAGGGACCGAGCTGGATGCTCTCTCGAGGCCGGCAGGGAAACCACATGCCCCCAAGCAGGAAAGGCAGCCACTCAGGAAGGCACTCCAGGCTGGACAGCTGACTCCGAAGGTACCCCGGGCCCTGAGCTCGCGAGGCAGGGAGTCTGGGTCCATCGGAAGACACCTCCTAAGGTGCCTCTGGAGTCCAGGGGGCCTTGTGGTTTCGGGAACCGACCCAGACAAGAGGGAGAGCAAAGGATCCCACCCTGCCAGGGCCCCCCAGAAAGAGAGGCTGCTGAAGCTACTCCCACAAGTCCTGAGAGGACAAGATGGGAGCCTCTCCCCAGCCTGAAGGGTTGTGACCAGCAGGGGCCCTGAGCTAGCCCAGGGAGCCCGAAAAGGTAAGATGGAGGGAGAGACGGGTAACAGGAAAGGGTGCAATGGAAAACAGTAAAGGAGCAGCACGGAGGGGGATGAGCGCTGCCTCCAGGAGTGCAAGGGCAGGTGGGGTGGGGGCCGCGGCACCGACATACATGCTTCTGCGTGACGCTGCGGACGTCCCCGACGTACATGATCTTGCCCTGGTGCCGCACCATGCCCACCGTGATGGAGTCCTCGCACACTTCCGAGGCGATGTAGCGGTCCACCTGGATGCCCAGGTCCTTCAGCACCAGGAGCCCTGTGCCGCCAGCAAGCAGGTCACTCGGGCCGCGGCCCGGCACCCCACCGAGCCCCTGGCCAGCCGGGCGCCCGGGGTCAGCTCTGGCCCCTGCCCCGCCCCACGAGGCTCTGTGCAGAGGCCTCGCTGCGTGACGCGCCTGGCCTGTTCGGGAGGGCATTAAGGCCAGGAAGGAAGACTGCCCGCGTGGCGGGTGGTCTGGGTAACCCCTGGAGTGCCCTTTGCTTTGCTCCAGGCCTTGCACACAGTGCTTCTTCCTCACGCCCGTCTCGCCTCCTGCTGCCTTCCTAGCCTATCCTTCCAGACTCCACGGAAATGCCACCTGCTCTCAAGGCCCCCTCCATACCTCACCCAGGCCCCTGGCCCCTCTGCAAGCCCAGGGTGCTTCTGCAGCACTCTCCATCTCCCCAGAGCTGTTTGTCTTCATACTTGGGCCCTTCTGGATTGCAAACGCTCCTTGGCACAGAGTAGGAGGTCTCAGTCATTTTCTTTCCTTCTGAGCTGACCACATTGACTCCCCATAAATGCTGCTCAATCAAGACTAAAAAGCAATCCCCACAGACCCCGAGTGTCAGGAACAGGGCACAGGGCTCCCCAACATCTCCCCATCAAAGAGCTTCTACAGCCCGTGCTGTGAAGCTTTCAAGTTGTAAATTCAGCACTTTCAAGTTGTAAATTAACTTCTCTAGGTTTATACAACATGTCAGCATTGACCCAACACAGAAAATAAGTAGCTGTCTGAGCTGGTGTGACCTCCACCCTCACCCTCTGGTGAGGTGCCCCAGATCAGACCACCCAGGGCCCTTGGGTCAGGTGAAGACAAGTTCTAACAAGAACTGATTCCTGTCTGAAGAACTGGGGGCTCTGGCAGAGGGGTGGAGAGAGGGCGCAGCCTCTCGGGAGGGCTCGCTGGCAGCGTCCCACTGTTTATGGGTGCCCGTTAGGAGAACGCCTAAGGGGTTTTCCTAAGGAGATAACAGCGGAAGGGTATGACTATAAGGAAACTTGTCCAGCATTGCTTATAATCATGAAAAAATAGTAAACAACCCGATGTGGGGTTTGTTAAACAAATCATGGCACTTCCACTCAGTGAAATCCTATGCAGCCTTTTACGAACAGAACTACTAGGTGACACGAACAAGCAGTCATCACGTAATAAATGCAAAGGCAAGTTACGAGACGGTACACGTTCACTGTTGTTTTATTCTATCTCTATATATATGATTATACATACATGCGTGCACTGAAAAACACTAAAAAGACATAGAACTAAATATGAACTGTGAGATTATGAATATTTAATGTTATTCCAACTGTTTTGTTCAGAGTTTGTTTTACAGTGAATACCTGTGACATAACCAAAAGACAACAGAACTACACCTGGTTTTGTCCTGTCGGAAGTGGCCTCCGGCGAGGCTTTGGGAGCCTCCTGTTAATTTCTAACATCCACGCTCCCTTCTGCTGCAGAACCTCCTTCACTGAGCAAGCGCCCACTAGAAATGCCGTGGTGCCGCCTATCTTTTTATTACTGGCAAGTCCCACACCAGTGGATGGCATCCTTTTTCATTTAAGGCTGAGATTCTTCTTGTAGTGATATCACAGCCCCCACCCCAGGGAGAACCAGTGCACCCCAGGATGCGAGCGCCAGGGCCTCTCTGGACCCGTGCCACACTCACCTGTAGCGATTCCATCAAAGAGAGAGAGCACCCGGATGGGCTTCCTCTTCTCCGCTGGGACAGGTGGGTAAACCTTCGGAGGGTCCTAAACAGTGAGCACAACAGGCCAGGTAAACACTCGGGGTGCGAGGATGGGCCCACACCCAGGGTTTCTGGATCCGACCACCCCAGGTCCACCTCTTCCTGGTCCCCCAGGCCCCACAACCAGCTGCAGCTTCCCAGGGGCCAAGGCTCAGCCCCAACCGCCTGCCCTTCAGCTCTGGCTGGTGGCAGGTAAGGGGAGCTCAAGGCATGCCCCAGACCCCGGACTCACAAACTCCTGGTCGTGGTTATTGGCGAAGAACATCTGGAGCCGAGAGGGCCAGTCATCCCGCCGCCGCAGCAGCCCGTAAGTGCCCTTGTGCCCGCACATGTAGCAATTCCAGGGGTCTTCCTTAATGGCCGCCTGGGCAGCCCCCGGCCCCACCAAGAGATCCACACACTCCACGCAAAAGCACCTGGAAGGAAGCCAGGGGAACAGAGGGAACTCTCTCAACCCCGGCCGGAGGAGGCCGAGGTACGCGACCTGGAACGGAAGCCCTCAGTCCAGGGCAGGGCTGGGAGGGCTGCAGGTGCGCTGGGCGGGGACCCTCACCTGCAGCAGTTGTTGTTCCCGCACATGAGCACCTCCCGCCCCCCGCAGCAGATGGTGCAGTAGGACTGATAACCGTCGTCATCATACTGGTACGCACACTCCAGGAAGCAGTTCTAGGAGGGCAGCACGGAGGGTCAGCAGACACCGGGGCCAGGGTGAAGGTGGGCTCTGAACCCCAGCCCTGGAGACAGACCCCCACCACCCCGCCCAGCCAGGGTCAGGCCTGAGCCACACATCTGGGAAGGGGAGACCCCTGCCTCCCAGTCCACTGTGTTGGCCAGAACCAGAGAGGGGCACGAGCGGAAGGCCAGGGAGGGCAGCGGCACCACCCAGCGCCTTGCTGCAGCCCCGAAGTTCTTCTCCAGAGATCTGGGGGGCACGGTCGCCACTGGTCAGCCAGCCACATCAGACTGGGACACTGGGAACCCTGGCCCCCAGCCCACATCTGGGGACTAGAGTGGGGCTTGAGAGAGAACAAGATTTCAAAGAAGCAAAAAACTGGAGCAAGTCAAAAGCTTAAAGCCAAAGCATCCAGTTATGCCAGGCCCCTCGAGTACACCACACCTCCACCCACCCCTGGGCGAGCCCTCAACTATAGCTCTGCAGAGTTGCACCTACCTTGCAGTTTTGGCACATTCCCCCGATGAAGAGAGGGTGTTCCAGGGTGACGTTGAGACTCCCACAAGAGATGCAAATGTCTGAAAAGCAGAGTAAGTGGGGTGGGTATCACGGAAGGCCACCAGCCACCCGCAAAAAAAAAAAGGAACGTGCTGGAGCAGCAGCCAAAAGAAGAGGGCAGGAAGGAGTCTGGGAAGGTGCTTTGTGATAAAGGGGGATGGTGGCTCCCCTCCGCAGAGGCCAATCAGCTCCAAGAGCAGCCAGGTCACCATCTAGAAGCAGGTGACACGGGGACACACACCATCTCCAAGGACAGCTTGTCCTTAAGTCCTGGTCCCCTGCCCCAAATCCTTCCCAGTCCTCACAGGGTCCCAAGAGCTGGGGTGCTTTTACAACCACTTTATGGGAAGGTGAGAAAAGGCCAGAGGCCAACCTCAGAGCAGCTGAATCCCATCCAAGAGGGGGCCCACCCTTCACAGAGCCACCAATGGCAGGCCCGAGCCAGACAGAGGGAAGGAGAAATGTGGCACCGGGGAGAGAGCTGTGTGCACGAAGCAGGCCGGAGGCGGGGGGCCACGCAGGACTGATCGCCACCACCCCACCGCCCGACACTGAACAGTGGCGCCGCGGGGACACTCGCCCCACGCCCGGCAAACCTTTCAACTCTGCCAGGCAGCACGCCGGGGGGGGGGGTGAGCCCCGCTGCCCGACCGCGGCGTGCCCTTGGGACTCACCCTCGATGTTCCGGCACTTCTGCCGCACCTCGTACACCAGCCGCTCTGCAGAGGTAAGGAAAGCCACGCGTCAGTAGTGGCCACTGAGGCCGCATCAGCCTCCCCAGGGCCACTCCAAAGCCAGGCCAACTACCTCTTGTACGCTCATCGATAATCTCCTTGACCTTGGGCTTCTCGGTTGTGCTCTTCCGGGGCTTTTTGGCTGGTGGGGGTGGTGCATAGGCAGCTGCCTCGGGTTCAACCCACATGTCCGTGTAAACTTCTTTGTAGGGATTCTTCTCCTCTGGATGGGCAAGCAGGCAACAAGGTCACGGTTACAGGCCAACAGGGAAGCCCAGCTCCCTCTTCCTCTGTTCTACCTCCAATGGCTGCAGCCTGGTCCCCAACTTGCTCCTAGTTCCAAAACTCGCGGGGTTCCAGCAAGCCAGTGGGGAATGGGTTAGTCTGGGGTCTCAGACCTACACTACCCCTGCCCTGACCCCGGGGAGGGGGAGCCTGTGCCATTCCCACTGGCTCCCTCTACAGAGCCTCGGCTCAGCTGCTCTCCCTAAGCACAGCTGGCAGGGGGGTCCCAGGAGGCTGGGCTGGGTGCCTGCATTTACCTTCTGGTGGCTCCAGGCCCTTGGGGCCAGAGGGCTGGAAGCCCCCAAGTGCCCATTCGATCATTTGTTTGTTCTGCACCTCCACAGCCTTGGCAGTGTCACTCTCATCGTTGTCGTGGCACGCCGGAAACAGCTTCCCTGCGCGGCTGCTGGCCACCTGGAAGGTGACGTGGGGGGTGGGGGCAGGTGTCAGGACAGGCTGGAGGGCAGGCGGGGCAAACTCAAGAGCAGTGAAGGTGGGCATGTGGGCAAGAGGTGGGGGAAGGTCAGGGAAGTGGAGGACTGTGAGAAAGCATGCAGAAAGCAGGCGAGCAGGTAGAGAGGGTCACAGGCAAAGACCCTCCGCCCCGGCCTAGCCTCTGCGCCCCAGCCTTCAGGCCTCCTGGGGTCCCTGTCCTCTAAGCCCCCTCCTCCGAGCTCCTGCGGGGGACACTCACCTGCAGAACTTCATAGATGGCTTTGCGGTACATGGGCTGCTTGTTGTAGGTGGCCTGGTGGAACGCACTGCAAAAGGAGCTCAACGGCATCAGCTTCTCAACGCACACCTGAAAGGACACGAGGCCCTCGTCTGTGCCTTCATCCACACTCGTCAAGCACCCAGCGCGCCTGGCAGTTTATCAGAGGCTGGGAGCATTAAGAGTTAGTCTCTGCCCTTGAGGGAACCAGATGCATTGAGAGAGATTCACATAATGCCAAAGGGGAGTCCAGGCAGAACGGCCTGAATGGAACTGGGACAGGAATTCTGGGACATGGGTGCCTGCAAAGCAACAGCTCGGCTCCCGGAAGCTCCAGCTGCAACCCATTTAGGTCTAGGGCTTTTCCGTTCACACACCTCCAAAGTGGGGTGAACAGAGCCCACGTCCACCACCCCAGTTCCACACTGTGCCCCCAGCCAAGACCACTGGCCCTGGGACCCAGATGCCTTCCACCCCGGGTTCCACTGCCTAACTCACCACTGAGAACTTGCCGTCTCCGAACCACATGACCCAGCGAGTGCCTTCGGCTGCTCGGCTCCGGCCCGTCATCCACCACGACACAATGCGGCCTGGCCACCAGGAGAAGCCCCGCAGTTTCCCCCACACCAGCTCCCCAATGCCAAAGCCCCGGCCGTCCTGGAGCCCCAAGGAGCAGAAGTCATTACGCGGAAGTCACGTGGCCCCGCCACCCTGATCCCCTCCCGTGGCAACCCCCGCCCTGGGATCTGAGGGTCAGGCCATCCATCTGAATGGACCAAGACAGAACAAATCTGGGGAGAGAGGCCAGGTGGAGGGCTAGGCCAGTGGGAGGTGGAGAGAGCAGGAGCTGGCAGTGAGAGGACCCAGGAAAGAGCCAGACGAGGCAGGCGAAGACACCAGCCACTCACCTCGTACTCTGGTTCGTCGTCAGCTGCTTTCGTGGCGTTCTTGTCCCCAGCATCGGCGCCCACGGGCTCAGGTGTGGTGGCCACAGTGGGGGATGCGGGGTCGGTGGGCTGCTGCACAGCAGGAGGGCTCGCCTCCTCCACCTTCTGAGGTTCCCCGGATCCCTGGTTCTCTTCCACAGCGTTCATTACTGCGATGACCTTGGCTTTCTTCTCAGCCTGGGGAAACAAGGAACAAGAAGCTACCTTGACCTCTCCAGGAATGAGCAAGGCCACCTGATACTCCTGCTACTGGGGAGGCAGGAGGGGCTCTTCAATCTCTTTGTGGAAGTGATGGAAGGTTAAAGGGCTGGAGAGAAGCATTCTTCCTTTGAGAGGTGAACTCAAAGTGGGCTCAATTCCAGCTTTCTCCTCTTCCTCCAGGCTCAATTGTCCACAACCTAATCTGCATATCAGTTGTCTTCCCTGACACAGAAAGGTTAATTCAATTCAAATATTGTTTGTCCTGAGGCCAGGATCTTGGCTCCTTCCCCTCCCACCTCTCTTGCAGATCAAGAACTGGATCTTCTCCTTTCTCCACAATTTTCCTGGGCAATCAAGCCCTCTATTCCTAGCCTTGGCTTCCAGACCGCAATTCCAGCAATTCCAGCTTCGTCATTGCTAAGGATGATGAAACTCACTGCTCTGGGCTTAAAGAGCACATCTCCTTTCCCATCTGCTCAAACACTCTAGAAAGCTCTGTAAGAGCTTGTGGATTATAGAGTTCTTGTGGATTATAGCCAACTTACATTCTGTTACCAGACTCTAGCTCTTCTATGTGCACCTTTCAGATACACTTATTCATTTGACAATTATTTACTGAGCCCACACACGTCCCCCTCTTTGTCATCTAAACCCTAGTTATTCCCCCAATTGGACAATCTTCTCACCATTTTCACACTCCTCTTTCAGCCTAGGAGCTACACATCCCATCCCTTCTCAAAACCTGCTCACGAAGGAGAACGAAATCCTGGCTTTGTAGCTCCGAGAACCATCCAACCTAGCCTCACCCCAGCTACGGGCCGCCCTAGGACACATGGGCTCTGCACCCCTCTTTCCACCATTACCAAAGTCACACAAAAAAACAAATCCCGTCCTCAACATGCCTTTCGACACGAAGCTTTCCCGAGAGCAGTGACATGTGAACAAACTCATCCTCGAGAATAAAAAAGAATATCAGGAAGCAACTTAGTGTAAGAGCGAGTTCTAAACCCCAAGTCGAAGCACCTACATCTCTTGGCCTTGCGCCTAATTAGTAGCCGACTTCAGAGCAGTCCCTTCTGAGTTTCTCCAGCCTCACAAAGCCTTGCACCCAAGGCTTTCTGATAACCTCTGCTAACCTGTTTAAGAATCTGATGTGTCTACGTATCGAGGATCCCAAAGCCTGTCACTGTGCCCCCAGCTCCAAGGGCCTTTGTTTTAAGCTCCAATGGTCTCCTATTCGGGAAGAGCTTAGTCGATCTGTTTCTTGGGTGATTCCTAAAAGCTGAGGGCGGAAGTCTTCGTTCTTTCTGACTCAACAAGTTCTAAAATGGGATACGGCATCCTTTGCCCCCAGCCCACAAACAGCTGGGAAAATGAGCTCACAGAGGATGAGAGACCGTGCAATTGCTCACTCCTCCTTCCTACTCTCACCTGGCCAGGACTTTGCCCTCCCCTTTCTACAACTACCTACCACCTCCTCCCCCGAGAGGGTGGGCCAAGCACTGGGCCCCCTGGGGGGAGGAGGCCTTTTTCCTCCTGGAAGCCACCTCCTCCTTAGGGTCCTGCACATGTCACACACCAGCCACCTCGCACGCAGGCCAGGCTGCCTCTCTGTCCGTCCTTCCTTCCGCCATGCCTCCTCACACCTCAGGCAGGAATGACTGATACAGATTAGGGACCACGTCCCAGGGGTGACGAGCTCCTCCAGCCAGACCAGGGAGTGCTGGTGGCAGGGGGCAGAGAGGGGCCCTCTGAGGAAGCCGGGATGCGGCGGCGGGTGGGCGCCGGGCTCCTCCCAGGCTCCCCGGGTCTAGGAGTCGTGCCTGACACAGCCCTCTTACTCCCCCACAGCCCCTTTGTCTCTCCTCAACCCCTCCGCCGCCGCGAGTTCCTGAAAATTATTCTTCCCCCACAACTTCCCCCAGCTTGTCAGTTGCTGCTGGCTGCTAGGCATCCTCGACTCACCGGGTGCAGGAGAGCACGCACCCAGCCAGGTTGGCGCTGGCGGAGGAGGAAGGGGGCCTCGGGCCGCAGGGTGGGGGAAGGCAGAGGGGGTGGGGAGCAGCAGGAGGCAAAGGGAGAGGGGAAGAAGGGGGCCGCGGTGGGGGAGGGGCCTCATTAGAATAGCCTGCCTGGGGCAGTTCAGGGACCGCATCTTTTTTCCATTTTCACTCCAATCCTCCTCCCCTAGGCAAACAATGGGGAAAAGAAGGGTTAACTCCGACCCCCAGTTTAGGAGGTCGCGCTGCCCACAGGCCTTTTACCCAGATCCCGCGTCCCACCTCCCGAGCGGCAGAGAGAGCTGGAGCAGGTTCAGGGAGAGCCACTAGCCGTCCCCGCTACCATTGGCTCCAGGGAGCCGCTGCTGCTGGAGTTTGTCCAGCCTGGGAAAGCCACTGGTAACTGCGCCGCAGCCTGTCCCACTGGCCACACTCCCGCCTCCCGCTTCCAGCTGTCCCACCTCCATCTCCCTCTGCGCCTCGGGCCCGCTTCCAGTTCCAAAGGTCAGAGGTCTGAATGCCGCTGCCCCCAGATCCTCGCAGCCGTGCCCCCAGGTGCTGGAAGCCCCGGGCTATCCCAGGCACCTCTCCCTTCTTCACAGGCCGGCATCAGGCTGTCCCACGGCCCCAGCCGATACGCCGCACCCCCTGTCAGGGTCTCACTGCTCCTGGCAGCCTGCCTGGTGGCTCCCAGGAAAAGGCAGGGGTGGAAGGCGTCCCTCGCAAGAGGCCGCGAGGCTGCCCCAGCCCTGAGGACAGTGTGGTCCACCAGCCAGAGCTCAGGTCAACAAGGAAATGCCAAGAGCCCCATGTGGCAGCAGCTCTGCACAAACACCACTTCCCAGCCCACTCCTGGCCTTGCAGCCCCACTCGGCCCGGGGCTCCAGCCTCCCGTGACCCCTGCCCGGGGCTCCTCCTCCTGTCCCCTCAGGTCCCCAGGCTCCCACTTGGGCCCAGGGAGGCTTGGGGCCTCAGGGCCCCTGAGAAGGGAGCATGTGGGGCTAACTGAGCATCTCCCAAACTAAGCGCGGGCAGGCGCACCTGGCTGCTGCGGGCCAGGGAGGCACACTGGACTCCCTCCACACCCAGAGGGCCCCCGCGGGCCCAGGGCCGCCCCCCGCCCGCCGCCTCCCCGCCCCCAGCCGCCCCGGGGCCGGGCCCAGGAACCTACCCATAAGGCCAGGTGCAGCCCCTCTGAGGTCCGGCTCAGGTGTGAGCCCTGGCCCCGGAGCGCTGTAAGTAGCTGCCCGTCGGGGGGGAGGGGAAGGGGGCGTTGGGGCTGGGGGCGGAGGGGGCCAGGGAGAGGGGGAGGGGGGAGGTGGGGGGGAGGGAGTGAACATTTTCTTTGTCTAGAACTCCAGGTCACGTGGGCCCCGCTGGAGTGCCTGGTTGGCTGCGAGCGGGCCGGGGGAGGGGGCCGGCTCTCCGACGCTGGCAGCGGGCCAGCCCCCTCTCCTCCGGGCCGGGGGGCGCGGGGGCCTGGGGGCGAGGCTGGGCCGCGGCGGGTTCCCGGGGCCCGCCCCTGCCGGGGGTGGGGGGGTGGGGAGCGCCCCCCCATTCCCCCCCCCCGGGAGCGCGCTGCGGGGAGCCGGGGGGCCGGCCGGGCGCCCGCGGGTGCGCAGGAAGGAAGGGAGGCCCGCAGGGAAGGCGCTGCCCGGGGCCGCCGAGGTGAGCGGGAGCCCGGGCAGGGGAGGACGCGAGGCGGCGGGCCGTCTGCGAGGGCCGGGAGAAAGTTGGGAAAAGTGAGTTTCTCAGACGCACAACTGAAGGAAAAAAAAAAGTAAACGCTTACAGCGGCGAGAAGAGGCCAAGGAAGCTGCAGGGAAGCCCGCAGAAGGCAGAGATGGGCAGACGGCGCCGGCACAGGGGCCGGGAGCGCTCCAGGAGGACCACCCTGGCGGGGAGGGGGGGGCTCCCGGCTTCATACCACAGGTGGGCAGCAGGGAGGCCCCACGAGGGGTGAACCCCTAAAACCGTGAGCCCCGAAAAGTTCACGCTCTGAAAACCTCTCCCTGGCCAGGTCTCCGGATGCCCTGGGCCACTCGGAGTCGTCTTGGGATTTCTCGTTTTTCCTGTTTGCAAGGTTGGGGGGAGAGGGGCCTCAAAAGTACCGCAGTTCCTTCACTCCCGGCACAAATACCCACATTGCTTTTCTCCTGGCGCCTCGGCAGCCTCAGCCTTTCCAGCTCAGGCCTTGCAGTCACACCCCCACGCCAGGCCTAGCATCAGATAAGAAAACTCAGGCCCTGCCCTCAAGGAGCTGATAGATTCGACTACACTTGGAAAGATAATTGGAAAACAAGCATAGGTAGCGCTTAGTCCTCCACTAACTCAGAGCAGAGCCTGCGGTATGAATGGGAAATTGGGTGGGGAGGTCAGTGTGGGGCAGAGCTTGGGCCTGGAGGGTGAGTCAGATTTGGTCAGCTGGGAAGCTAAGTTAGATGGGGTAGGTTGGGGAGGGTGGGAAACCCTTTACCCTTCTCCTCCCACATGACTAAAGCTAAAGGGCACAGAGAAAGATAAGGCTGGATAATGGGGAAGGGGTCACGTGTGTCAATGCATATAGCCTATAGCAGTGAAGAGTAACTGCTGCTTTCCTGACAAGATAAATGGGTATCTTAGAAAGATTAGTCTGGTTTCAGTTTGCAAGATGATTAGAAGCCAGAGCTGGGGGCTGTTTGGTGGGCGGCACTTGCCGGGAAGACCAGGACTTGGGTTCTGAGTCCACCACCGTGACCTTGGATAAGCCACTTAACCTTAGGAAGTCTGTTCTCTCATCTGCATAACAGGAATGCTCCATCTGCCTTTCCAGGCCTGGAATGCCGGCCTGACTTCCGGACAGTAACTCCTCAGGTGCCTGCTGAATGGCCACAGCCAGCTGGGACGTACCAGCTAGCCGGAACAGGTGCTGGCAGGATGAGGTCAGGAGGCTTCGAAGGCCTGCCCACCTTTCCTCCTGGAAGCCTGCAGAGCCAGCAGGCCCTAAGGAGGGAGGAGGGCTCCCAGCCAGAGAGCCTTTTCCATACGATATTTGGGGAGGGGGTGTATGTGTGCAGACATACCCTGACTGACAGCCAGAGCCCATGCAGCAAGGAAAAGGAGCCACTCCCCCAAAACACACACAGCTCTGCTCCGGTCCATCTTTCAAGCCAAATCAAGGTAACTCGCTTGGTATGGTTTCACAGGAGATGAGACGCCCTGAAGTTAGACCTCTTACCTGCTCCCACCCTTCACAGAAGGTAATAGCCTTCTGTCACAGGTAACTCTGGGCACCCAGCCCTGATAGTGGGCCACCTAGTACCTCACCCCAGGGCTCCTCTCAAAACGAAGTTCCTCATTCTGGCTGGGGGCTCTTCACAGACACTGCGCCTCATCTGTGACATCTTTGCCATTGTGATGTGGCTAAATGCCTTAGACCCCGCGCTCTGCGTCTCAGGACCTCTTCAAACAGAACCGATGTGTTAGCATCCAGCCGGCTTCCAGTGTGAGCTACTGGCCAGGACCTTCAGGGGCGCTTCCCTTTCTTTTGGCCTACTTGGTAAAATAGCCTTTCCCCTCCAACTGCCAAACTTTTTTATCCTCATCCTTTAAAATCAGATCCAACCTTACCTCTTCCACACAACTTCCCAACTTAAGCAAAGGGAGCCCAGACTCACAGGTGTCCCCTGGCAAACCCAGGGCACCTTTCTCCACTTGCAGCTACGCAGACGAGAAACATTATCATCCTTTTATATACTTGGAGTCACTTAGAGATGTATGTCTTCTCTGTGGTCAGAGGACAGACCCCAAAGCTGAAGAGTCCCCAAGAATAGGACAAGAGGGGATTTTAGTGAAAGGTGAGGAAGAAACCAGGGCAGCTTTGAGGGTCCTCCGGTCACCCATGCCCTGTACCTTCCTAAGAGGAACCCTTCTTGGGTGGTTTTTGGAAGAGATCTTTGACTGAGATAAAGATAGTCAACCTAAAATAGTAGCATCAAGTTAAAATAAGCCATGCTCTTGGAGATGTCATGTAAGTACACTGAAAGGAGGAACCCCAAGATGAAAACAAGATACGGCGGATGTCAAGACTAAAAGCGTTGTTGGGGAGGTAGTCTCCTGCTTGGTCCCCAAAGAGAGAGCAAGCTGAACAGCTGATGTGCATTTCCTGTTTGGCAGGCAAACAGCCATGATTGAAGAGGCCTCGAAAGCCCGGTGAAAACCCCCTCTTATGGACACCTGCCTCCCTCGGCCCGGATTCAGTATTCGTCAAGCAAACTTCTAAGTTTAATTTAATTACATTTTCCACTTACTCTGATACCAGTAAGAAGTTGCCAGAAAGCACCAGGAAGTAGTAGTATGATCTGTGCGGCAAAAGATGCCACCAATGAGAGAAGACGCCACAGGGTTAATTGGGACATTTAACCTTCTGGTGCATGCCATTCTCCTGCTGGGAGAGCAGGCCTGTAACTTGAGTTAATCTGACTTTCCAGCCTGACAACTGAGACGAGACGTTCCGCCATGGTACCCCACCAAAGAGCAGCAGCTCCCTGACATCCAGGGGGGACAGCCACTCCTGCCTCACTGGTTTGAACTCCAAGTACATCGTTCTGTGGCAGGCGCGGTGCTAAAACGAGTGCTGGCAAGATCTGGGAAATGACCTAGCTTCCATCACAGCAGACATTTACCATCTGAGTCCTTGACCCGAATATCAGATAAAAAACCACAGCCCCTCTACAGCTCTCCGCAGAGCAGCCTACTGGGAAGTCAGGGTATACTCCCTGACCCACAAATATTCCCACCAACCCCGAGACCAGGGAGACCTTGTCCAGGCAAAATGCCCCGAGATGAGGATGTCTGTTCTGATCCTCACATTCTCCCACCTACAGTTCAATAGCCTCAGTGTCTTCACGGCCAGCCTCGGCCTGCCTGCCAGTTACAGCCAACCCTCGGCCTGGCCTTCGAGGCCTCGGCCATCTGCAGGCCACCTGTTTCCAGCCCATGCTCTCCCCACCCACTTGCTGGTCCCCCACCATGCCCTCTTCCTGCCTCTGTGCCTTTGCCCATGGTGGTCCTTCTTCCTGGAAGACTCCCTTCCCCTTCCACCAGCTCACACCCTACCCCGCCTTCTATGGTCAGTTCACCAATGGCCTCCTCCATGAAGGTCCCATGAGCCCGAGGTGGTCCAATACGGTCACTGGCTACACGCGGCTACTTAAATGTAAATTAATTAAAATCAAATCAAATAAAAAATTCAGCTCCTCAGTCGCACTAGCCACATTAGTCTAGGGGCTCCTGTACCGTACGGCACAGATGAGGATATTTCCATCGTCGCACAAAGTGCTATGGGACAGCAGTGCTCTGGCCCCTGGCCCTTATCACCCCCTTGCTATAAAATTACCCTGTCCGGCCTCCAGACACCCACAGCACTTTGTAATCCTCTCGTAGCACCTGCCACCCTTTGCCTTGGCCTAAGATGTGTGTCTATCTTGCTCCTAAACCAGATTATAAATTCCTAGAGGGTAGGAACTGGATCTTGTTCAAGCGGTGCGTGTCATAGCACCTTGCAACTAAAAGAAGATTACAAACAGTGTTTGCTGAACTGAACTCAACATGGTCTCCGAAGCCTCATTCCAAATGCACTGTCCACGTTTCAGATTAGGGGACAGAACTTTCCGGAGCAAAATTCTAATTCTAATAGTCTCTAAGAGGTCCAGGTCTAGGGCTCCTGAAAGAGGCCAAGGATGTCTGTTTTCCATATGGAGTTTGCAAGCAATCCATATGGAGGTTGCAAGCAAATGACCAGGACTGGGCTGCTGGCAGCGAAGCTAAAAATAGCCATGGAGCCAAGAGCATGGAGTTAGCAGGACTTGTTGCTAGGGAGACCAGTCGCAGAGAGAGCAACTAAGCAGGGAGAAAGTCAGATGGACACCCGGAGAGCAGAAAGCAGAGGCCGTATCAGGGTGGGTGGGAGATACTAAGTTCACAGGGGTCCAAGGCCCCCAATGTTCTGTCTTCTGGAAGCTCCTTACCAATGCTCTATGTGGGGCAAATGTTCCCCCTTCCCCTTAGTAACCCATCTCCATGGAAACCACCATTACTGGGGTGAAGTACCAGCCCCTGGAAGGGAGGCCTCTGCCTAGAGCTGGTTGTTATGGCAACACCCCCCCCTTCCTGTCACTCTCTCCCTCCTGGCATCTCCTGTGGGGAAAAGGTGGGGGCCTGGTCTTGGCTTAGCCAGCCTGACTGGGAAACACCCTCTTTCTGACAAGACTAACCTGCAAGGGGCTTTCCAGAAGCTTCTGAGAAAAGAAAGGCCAGTCGGGCCTCCGTGCGGGGCAGCGCTTCCTTTTCTTTCCATGGAGACCTTACAGATCATCTTGCTAGGAGAATCCCAAACTCACTTGGGGTTAGTTGCATCAGAATCACCCACGGAAGTTTTTAAAAACACAGATTCTGGGGCCTACCCATGGAGACCAGCAGGTTTGGGGTAGGGCCCAGGAATCTTTCTAAAAGCCTCCTTGGGTGATTCTGATACCAGCCAGGTGTGGCAATCACTAATGGCCCTGGTTGTCCCTGTTACGAAGGAGGCAACTGAGGCCTAGAGAGGCCTGAGCCCACCCCAAGGGAGGAGGGGCCTGGCAGAAGGCAGCACATGTCCAGAGGGGCGGTAGGCAGTGAGCTGCCTTGGTTCTGGGGCCTGTCCCTCCTGCTCCCCTTTCAAGCCAGACCATGCTGTGGGAACTGTGATTTAAAACCAAACCTCTGTCCCCTGTGGACGAAATTACAGAGGGCTCTAAGGAGAAGGTGGTGGGCCTAGGGAGGCTGGCTCCCAGAGAGTGTACAGAGTGGTGAGCCCAGGCAGATGATTTGGGCCTGAAAGAGAAATCCATCCTCTGCCGAAGGAAAGCAAAAGTGTCGCCATGGCAACTGCAGAGCAGCACGCTGGCCTGGCTGGGCTCAAAGCCATCACCCCGAACCTGGACCTGCGGCAAGCTCTCCTCTGTGAGCCCCAGGAGGGGAGAGGCATTTGGGCAGATGCCATGGGGCAGGGGCACTCGTGAGCATCTGCAATAGCTTGGCCCGGGGTGGGGGGGATGACACAACGAAGAGATGGCGCCCACCCTGCTGTTACTCACAGCCTAATTGTGTACCCAAGACCCACCACACATGAAACCACAGCCCTCAGTCAAGACAGCATGCAATTAGATGGCAAATTATGTGGTAGGGATGCTTTCTACAAGTGCCGAAGGAACTCAGAGGAGGCCATGACCAGCGAAGGCAGGGATGCTTGAGGGAGGCTTGCGGGGGAGCCAGGAAAAGGGGCAACCTCCCAGCTCGTCAGGGAACGGTCAGGTCTTTGGGGGCACATGCAAGCACGTTAGCTACCCAGGAGACGCAAGAGAGGAAGGAGGAGAAGCACCAGAGAGATGGGCACACGTGCCAGCAAGGGGGGACTGCCTAGGCCTGCTCTAGCATAGAACGCAGGCAGCAAGATTCCTCCGATACTGAGCTTCTGGCCGAGAGAGCGAAACGGGAGGGTGGGAAAGGCCTTGGGCTCTTCCCTCCTGGTCCAGGCTGGGAAGCCCCCATTCGCCACACCTACCACGAGGCTTCTGTGGCTTCAGCTGCTGCCTCCTTCCCCGGTGTGCCACTGCCCAGGCACTTCCCGCCAGCTCCAGTTCTGCTCCATCGGGAAAGGCTTCTCCGCCACCCACTTACTCCCTCCTGACAACGGGGCTGCTGAGTCTCCCAGAGAGAGCAGAGAGGTGACCGCAGGGGTGGGGGGTACCTCACTTGCCCCTGACCAGGATAACCCATTGGATGGATTAGGTGGCCTGAGCGAGCCAGGTACTGGAGCTGGTCACCGGACCTTAAATAAGCACCTCAATTCTTGACCTCAGGGTTCCCCGGCCGGCCCAGCCGGTGGGAGCACAGGTATCTTTGCTGAATAGCCTGATAAGATCAAAGAAAGTTGGAGGAGGTGACACGTGAAAAGTGGAAGAAGCCTGTGACAAGTTTGCGTTAGGACGTGTCAGATGTTATCCTTTGCTTTGGAAACCCGAGCCTGGACAGACGTGCTAATTGTCTACTGAAGAGGGGTGGTGGCCGGGCCGAAAGGAACCAGGCAAGCCTTGAAAGCTG
Source organism: Tolypeutes matacus (assembly GCA_026826555.1). Lineage (NCBI taxonomy): Eukaryota > Metazoa > Chordata > Mammalia > Cingulata > Chlamyphoridae > Tolypeutes > Tolypeutes matacus. The sequence continues at coordinate 738,346 of JAKSZT010054568.1, read as the reverse complement.
GGCTGCTCCCCCCACCCCAGCCCCTCTCCGGGCTCAAGGGGCCAGAGGGAGGGGCCTAAGGGACCACCATTCAGATTCAGGCATGCGGACCCTCTCAAGTTTCAGGGTCCAAAGACCCCCGGAGGAGCCCAGCAGACAAGCGCTGCGGTAAATGGTTGCTGGGAACAGCAGGACCGCCTACATCTCCATCCCAAAGGGAGCATTTGAATTCCTGTACCCAGGGCCTTCCGGTTGCCCCCACCCTGCCTGCCTGCGAGCTCACACTTACTCCTCAAGACCGCCTGTTTTGTCACCTTCGCGTACAACAGTCTCGACCCTGGCTGTACAGGAGAGTCACCTGGGGAGCTTTTTAAACACCGGCTGGGATGCAGGTGTGACTGATCTGGAGCGGCGGTCCCCCGCAGTGGGGTTTACAAAAACCCAAACTCCCAGGTGAGAACCTGGTGTCGGCGATGAAATGAACGCATCACCACTGCCTCTCTGGAGGAATATCCTCGGATGAGACTTATCTGCTTCTGATCCTCCAGAGCTTGGGGCTTTTCTTAACCTTTCATAAGCCCCAGAAACACCTGGGGATTGGGGGGCTGGCTAGAAACAGATTTCTCAGGCACCACCCCAGAGATTCTGCAGTCAGTCGGTTCAGAATGGGGCCCAGGGATATGCATTTTTAATGCATTTCCCACAGGTGATTCTGATAATACACAATCCCACCCATTAAGAAACGCTGGGTTCTAATAGCATTTTTGGTATTTATAAAGCCAGTTTGACTCGATTGTCTGTTTTGCTCCACAAGTTGCCTTCTGAATAGTATCCAGAGTCAGAGAAGTCTGAGCTGTTTTACTCCTGTTTTTGTTTAATCCATCTGAGTTGGAAGTAAAAATAAAAATATTTATTCTGCCCAGCATTCACTGACTAAAGAGACTAGGGGGAGTCATATGGCATCTGTAGAGAGTCACTGAAGACGGTGAGTTGGCAGAATGGGAAAATGCATGCACGCACACATGCCATGCACCTGGCGTGGGAGAGAGTGCAAATGGCGAGGTGAGGGTCAGGCTAGCCACGGGAATTTGCATGGGTCACGCAGGGCTCCGAAGCCAGGTGAGAAGAGGTCCTCTCCTTGTAGAAGGCTCTGGAGTCTGTTCCAGCCTTTTGAGCTGCCTACTAAGCCTCTGCCCACGACATCCAACCCCTGCCGGCTTCTCAAAAGCAGCGTGTCTAAAACCTAACTCAAAAAAGCCCACCTAATAGAATGTCTTTGTGCCCACTGGGTGGGGAGGGATTTCTTAGAGATCACACACACGCAAGCACTAACCAATGAAAGAAGAATTGGTAAACTGGACTTTATTAAGATCATAAGCTTCTCATCAAAATACATCCTTAAGAAAATAAAAAGTCCACCCCCACCAGACCCCCTCTTCCTCTAGGAAGAGGTATCTCAGATAATGCCTCCCTCCTAAACCTCCAGATACCAGGTGGGCTTCTCCCTTCCCTCCCAGCATGGGGGAAGGAGCAAGTTCCGTCAGTTCTATCAATTCTGCCTCCCATCACCTTGCCACTTGTAAGGCCCTCCTGACTGGCTCTGCTTCTCGAGTGTCCTGCCTGGGCTCCCCTACAATGCTTCCAGGTTATCTCCCCAAATACGCGTCCCATCCTCTCACTCCCCTGCTCCCCACTGCAGGATGAAGCCTCAGCTTCTCACTATGGCAAAGAGGGCCCTGACGATCTGACCATCTCCCCTTCTAGTCTGCTCTCTCATTACACATCCCCCCCAAGCCCAGATCCCATTTACCAGATCTCTTGCTGTTCCCTCAATAACCCAGAAGCTTTCGTAACTTCTCTTTGCTCTCAGCATTTCCTTTCCCTGAAACACCGTGCCTCCTCAGCTGTGCCTATTGAAACCCTCAAAGCTCACCTCCTCCAGGAAGCTGTCCCAGAGTCCCGGGAGAGCTCTCCCTCTCCTTTGTGCTCAGCGGGCTCTTGGTACCGGAGCAGAGGAAGCCCTGCACTCTGCCTGACACCGAGGCTGTTTACAAACGTTCCTGCCTCTGCTAGGCGATGCGTGTCTCGGGGCAGGGACTGTTATGTCCAGGTTGTCGGTGCCGTCAGCACAGTATTTAGTATTTAGTAAGTACTGAATTAAGGTTTGTTAACTCTTCCCTACCAGCGTAGTGGCTCCTTACCAGAGGCTGAGTCCAGACGGCCAGCCCATGCTGGGACATCCCTGGGGCCTCCCAGACAAGTGTCTGGTCTCTAAAGCAGGGAGAACATTAGCCATTACAGCTTCTCTTTTTTCAGCCCCCTAGGAAGTGCTATGAGAATGCTTCTACAAGTTGAACCAAGCCTGCAAGAAATCTTCTTGAGGAGCTCTGGCCTCCAAACTCCTAGGGGACTGTCTCTGTACAGTTTTCTTGAAACGCCATTTACTTTAGGACCCTCCTCAATGTCCTGCCCCCACGGCCTGGCCAAGCCAACTCCAGCGTCTTTTCAGGGCAGGTCCTCAGGCAGAGCTAGTTAGCTGCTCCCACAGCCCCCTAGTTCCCATCTCCCCAAGAGCTCTTACCGGGCTACAGTACAGTTTATTCATTTACCTGCCTGTCTCCACTGGGGGAGGCAGGATCCCTGCATGGGATTCTGCTTTTCCTTTAAATTTCTTTTTCTAGTGTCTAAAAATGTTGGAAGATAAGAGACACCAGACACATACAGTGTCTCCTAAAGAACGAGCACAGGGGGGCGGCTGTGGCTCAATCAGTGGGGCTCCCGTTTGCCATGTGGGGGGCCCCGGGTTCGGTTCCCGGGGCCTCCTGGTGGAGGCAGGCCCGCCCGCGGCGTGGTTGGCTGACCCGGCGAGCACAGGCAGCGCGGGGGGGGGGGGGGCGGGGGAGGGAAGGATGAAAAAAAAAAAAAAATCTAAAAAAAAAAAAGAACGAGCACAAAGTATTTGCTCAGTGAAGGTTTGACAACTCTTTGAAATAATAAAAGAATGATTATGATTATGCAAAGAAAACATCCAGGAAGAGGTAGATGTAGGCAGAGGGTGACCAAAGCCTGCAGCAGGGATGGAAATTCCTGAACTAAGAAAGTGTTCTGGGGAAGATTTGCTTGATCCCTCCTCCTGCAGGTCAGATGGGTGGGTCGGGGGGAAGGCACTCAAACTAAAACAAAAGCTGGGCTCTAGTGTATGCCTGTGTATCTCTTTGAAGGGGTGGGTATGTGAGGTCTGAGAAAGCTTTATTTAGAATTTATGTACAAGGTGGTAGAGGGGAAAGGGGGGCTACAGGCCACAATTCCAGCCCTTAAAAAGAATATCTGAAATGTAAAAATCCCTGCAGTTGTCTGGTCTATTTCTGTCCAATTACAAATGAGGAAGCTAAATCCAAAGAGGAGAAAGACCTCCTCAATTTGATCAGCTGATTAGAGGCAGAAGCTGAGACCAGAAGCCAGATCTCCGACATTGGTTCAATCCAATCTTACAACATAATACATATGATCATGGGAAAATAGCAGGATGGGGGGTGGGGGGCAAGGGCTCAGCCCCAAATGAGTGGTCAGGGAGGGAGGGGCCGAGAGGGCTGAAATGGACCCAAAGCTCCCCAAGGAGAAGGGCTGGGAGGCTATACAACTGCCACCTCCGCGGGGAGGAGTGGAGAGGCCGGCTGGAAGCTGGGCCCACTCTCTCCTTGTCTCACCTCATCCCTGAACTCATGAGCGCCCAAGACTGAAAGCCAGGAACACTGGGTCCCAGCTGACCTGCTTGGTAGCAAACCAGAAGCAGCGTGAGATCTGGAGTCCCACTCTGCCCACTGGCCCTCGCCATAAGGATGTGTGGCTTCTACCTACTTACCTAGGGAAATCGTAGCTTCCTCATAGTCGAGTAGGGATAAAAATACTTCTTTGAGTAAATGGGGGTAAGAATATTATACCTGAGGATTGTGGTGAAAGTTGCCGTTCTTGGCACAGGGCCTGGCCCAAAGGAGGTGCTTGGGGAAGCTCAACCCCCTTTCCCTAGTTCAGGCTTGGCTGCTCCTAGCTGTGGGACCCTCCCCCTTGTTTTCGCACCTTTAAAAAGTGGGGGTCCTTGTAAGAGCCCTGGGCTGAGTGAACACTCGAGTGTGCAAAGGGCACAGCTCCTTAAAGTCCCGTGGTAAGTCTCCACTACCTCTGGCAGGCTGTCACACCAGCGCCTTCAAAGTGTGTCCAGCCTTTTGGGACATGTACTTGCCATGCCCGCTCCAAATGTCACCATCCCCTTGAAGGGTGATGTTACTTTTGAGGTCACCCTGCAAAAGTGCAAGTTTTCATTAATGTATTCATGGCAAATAAGCAAATTACCTGAAAGGGCTACCCACACACACTCCCTTACAAGGTCTACTTTGTGTTGTCATTTCTCCTGTCTCCTGAACTAGACCAAAGCGCAGGAGGTCACCCCTCATTCACCTGCTTATTCCCCAAGCCCCCTGCACATCGCTCCTCTGCTTTCTAGGTGCTTAGTGAGTGTTTATCAAGTGGAATTCAGCACAGCAGGAGCTGTGTCTTCCCAGGGCGCAGACAGTCTGTTGAGACCACAGGGTTGTAAAGCAAGGGGAAGCAACATTTGCTGAGCTCACAAAAGCAGCAGCATAAATGGCCAATAAACATATGAAAAGATGTTCAACCTCACTTATTATCTGGGAAATGCCAAGTAAAATTATAACAAGATACCATTTTCCCACCCATTAGGACAGCAAAATATTGTTGGCAAGGGTGGAAGTCTTCTCCAACCCTGTTCATGGGGAACATAAAGTGGTGCTACCTTTTCTGCAGGGCAATCTGGCAGATTCTGTAAAATGCAAAATGCACATCGCCCCCAACCAGCATTGCTCTTTCTAGGTGTCCGTCTTAGAGAAACATATACACAAAGGGGTACAGCCAAGGCTGTTCTTGCTGTGTGTACACCCCAAAATACTGTAAACAACATAAATGCCCACCAGCATGACAATGGCTAACTCCATATGGTAGAATCTGATAGTAATTATGTGGCTAGAGTGCCAAGACTTACTGTAAATGAAAAACCAACTGTAAAACAAAACTACAGTGTGGCTCCATTTATGTAAAATAAGAAAGGGGGAAAAAAGGCAACTGCAGAGCAAAATTATATATTTACACACAAACATAGATACATAGGAAAAATCAAGATGTATATGGAAAAAAAAAAAAAAAAAGATGTATATGCACCAAATTGATAATATCTGGTACCTATGGTGAAGAAATTAGAATTGGGGGAAGGGAGAATTTTTTACAAGATGTGTGTGTGTTAATACATAAATTAAAATACACTTTTTAAAAGTATCCAGCTGCTACTATATGCTAGCTCTATGCTAGGAGCTCTAAATGTTATGTATAACTTTATTAATCTACACAACTCTCAGAGATTAGAATTATTTACTCCTTCAATGAACTTCCTAGATGCCAGCCCTGGGGGCCAGAGGTACCCAGAGAGCTTATGCTTAACAGTCTGGGGTTGGGGAGAGGCAGAGAGAGAACGAGCTGGTGAGTGCTGCTGTCAGGGAGACCAGAAGCCCCAGGAGAGGCGGGAGCTTGGCCAGGGGTTCAGGGATGCACAAGGCCCCACAACCAGCAAGTGGAGTCAGGGTTCAATCCTGCTCCAGAGGCAACAGTAAACAGCATGCTACCCTTCGGGAAAACTTTGCTGGGCCAGTAGGAAATGCTGGGGAGCCTGGGGGTTGGGTCTGAGTGCAGGAGGGGGGGGGAAAGGAGGGGAAAGGCGGGGAGATTACCCATGTAATTGGGGCCCCAGACCATTCATTTTCATCATACTTTAATATTTATAAAGCACCTGAAACGGGTGCAGATGTTTGAGTCAAGGGTCCCTGCCTTCAGGACGGGAGCCAGGCAAGACACTAGATCCGAGAAAGTGGGACGGACGTGGTGTCTTGCCTTCAAGTAATTTCAGATCTGGCTGGGATGAAGCGATTGAGAGAGCTATAACCTCAACGGGCCGCAAGTGAATACGAAAACGATGAGTAGAGATACACAAACTGGGAGTCAGCAGGCCCCTCCACCAGCCCCGGAACCCAGGCCTCTGCACCCCGTTGCCTCTCAGAGCTATGGTAAGGGTTAGTGACATAACCTACGCAAGAAGCCCCTCCTGGCCCCAAAAGGCTCCCTCAGCGTCTGTGTTGTTCTGACAATTACTAGGACGTGGTGTCAAGCGAGAGGAGCCCAAGAATTGCCCTCCTCTTGCAGGAGGACCTCACCTCTGCGCTCCCCACTGCCTGAGCCTGGGCCAGCTCCAGAGGAAGAAGATTCTTGGCCCCGCCTTAGGCCCTGGGAGCCTGTCCACCACAGAGCCTTGGCCCACTGGCCACTCCTGTCAGCACCCCTGGAAAAGCCACCTGGGAGCCAAGGCCTGGGCCCAGTCGTGGTGGAAATCCAAGGGCCCAAGTTCCCTGAATGAAGGAGGCCCATATATCCCAGTCTCCCTATAGCTGAGCCTGCTCCCTGCCCGGGATGGGTGTGATGGGGGAAGACATGACTAAAAGGGAAGAAATAATTAGTTAGAAATACACTATGAAATATAATTGAGTGCTAAATCCAACAACAGAACAGTGGGAGCTATGGGAGGGCAGAGAAAGGGGGAGGTCAAGTGTGGACTGGAGAAATCCTGGAAAGCATTATGGAGGCAGCAGCCGCTTTTGGACTCAGCCCTGAGGAACCGAGAGGGGAAAGCAGAACATGAGCAAAAGGCAGTGAGGAAGGCAGGAGCATGGCAAATATAAAGGGGAGATTGGTCCCTCGTGGGGCCTTCCCAGAAGAATGGTGAAATGGGGTGGGCCAATTGTAGAGGTCACAGAGAGGGTGGAAGCCTTGAGAAACAGCCAGCAGAGTTCTAACATTATGGGAACAACAATGGAGAGCCACTGCAGGTGCTAGAGCTGGGCCTGCTCATGATTAAAGCAGAGCTGAGTCCTTCAAAGGATTAGTCAACAGAAGACAAGACAGGCCAAAGACAATGGCTTCCCAGTTCCCAGATCCATCAGCCTCGGGGAAGGATGAAAATGCCTTGTTTCCCTCATCCACTTATTTTAAATGTCATTTTGTTGTATCTCAAGCCTTTAAAAAAATTTTTTTTTCAGGAACAAGCCTGGGAAGGTGGGCAATCTTGGATAGACAAAGAAGTTAAGAGTGGATTTTACCCAATAACTATGGACTAACTGATAAGGGTGGCCATGGGATAAAAGGACTTAGGCAGGGCGATGGGCACATTTGGAGGGAGGAAAGGACCTGGCTTTGGCCACAGGTGGGGCACGTGGGCTAGGGGAGAGGGGCAGGGGCAGAAGCAGTCTAGGATTTGGCAGAAGCGCCATAGCAGGGCATGCAAGGACTTCTCGCTGGCCTGCCCCCCACCCCTTCTCAGCCACACTTCCCACTGCTCTCTGCCCACAGCAAACTTCTGCTCCTGAAAGGCCATGCTCTCTCGTGCTTCTGAACCTTTGCACATCTTGTACCTCTTTCTCAAATGCCCTTCTTCATCTACCCTCAATGCCAGTTCGTCCTTTAAAAAACAAAAGCCAGCTCATGCTGCTGCGTGGATAAGCCCAGGCAGGATCAGCCTAAGCTCTGCTCAGAGCAAGACTCTCTCCTGCAGGTGCCCTGGGCCCCTCATCCCACCACAGGAGACCAGGAAGTATCTTACACGGCTTGGAGACATGGAGGGCGCTGGTGGTCAGCTCCATATGGTGCCATGCATCAACTCGTAAAGGGCGTTTGGGGAAATAATGAAGAGGCTGGGAGGCAGAGCTCATGCTGAGGGCCTGGGGAGGAGACCAGCAGGTCAAGGAGAACAGGTATCACATTCTGAAGTTCAGGAATCACTGGCTGGGCCTTCAAGTGACACTGTCTAGGAAACAGTTGGGGCTGCAGTACTGAAGCCTCACTGGTTCATCAGGAGGGGCAGTGTCATTTTTTGGGGAGGTGGGAGTAGTTGAATCCATGAGAGCAGATAAGTGATGATTCAAGACTAGCAGAGGACCCCATGTGCAAGCCCAAGACAAGAGGCATGTGCAGAAAGGACCAGGAGGCCCCTAAATTCCAGAGATATCAAAATGTCCAGGTTTCAACAAAAGATTACAAAATGTACAAAGAAACAGGGAGCAATGGCCCAGGCAAAGCAGAAGATTAATGCCTTAGAAACCATCAATGAGGAGGACCAGACTGGGGACATTCCAGACAAAGACTTAAAAGATGGCCCTAAATATGCTCAAAGAGCTAAAGGAAAATATGGACAAATAACTAAAGGAAATCAGGAAAACAAGAGATGAACACAGATATCAATAGGGAGATGGAAATTATGAAAAAGAACAAACAGAGCTGAAACCCACAGCAACAGAAATTTAAAATTCCCTAGGGGGGTTCAACAGCAGGTTGGAACGGGCGGAAAAAAGAATTGGTGAGGCTGAAGATAAGGCGATTGAAACCAAACAGCCTGAGGAGCAGAAAGAAGGAAGAATGAAGAAAAGTGGACAGAGCCTGAGGAACCTGTGGGACAACATGGAGCATGCCAATATATGCACTGTGGGAATCCCAGAAGACAGGGGCAGAGGGCATATTCGGGAAAATAATGGCTGAAAACTGCCCAAATTTAATAAAAGACATGTTCATACACATCCAAGATGCTCAACTAACTCCAAACAGGACAAACCCAAATAGACCTACACTGCGTCACATTATAATCAAACTGTTGAATGCCAAAGATAAAGAGAATTCTGAAAGCCACAAGAGAGAAGCAACGTGTCACGTACAAGGGAGCCTCAAAAAGATTAAGTGCCGATTTCTCGTCGGAAACCGTGGAGGCAAGAGGGCAGTGCAAGGACTTATTTAATGTACTGAAAGCAAAAAAAAATGCCACCCAAGAATTCTATATCTGGCAAAACTGTCTTTCAAAAATGAGGGAAGGATTAAGACATTCCAGATAAACAAAAGCTGAGGGAGTTCTTTACACCTAGACTGGCCCTACAACAGATGCTAGAGAGTTCTGCAGGTTGACAGGAAAGGACTCTGGACATCTGACTGAAGCCACACAGGAAATAAAGGTCTCCAGTAAAGGTAATGACATAGGTAAATTATAAATACCAGTACTGTCGTATTTTTAAGTTGTAACTCCACTTTTTACTTCCTACAGGGTCTAAAAGGTAAACGCGTAAAATGTAATGATAATGGTTTTGACCTCAACTGTGTAACTGTGACAAGAACTACATAAAGGTGGGGGGTAGAGGGGTATAGGGACATAGTCTATGGATGCTGTTGAAGGTAAGGGAGTATCAAGGCAAACAAAGTTGTTAGAGAGTTAGGATGTTAAATTTAACCCCAAGGTAAATGCAAAGAAAATATTAGAGAATATACAAATTTGTAGAGACCGGGTAGGCATAGGTTACCCGGGGCGGGGGGAAGGGGCAATGGAGAGCTAGAGCAAAATGAGTACAAGGTTTCTCTTGGGGGTGAGGGAAAGTTCTGGTCATGGATGGTGGTGAGGGTACTGCAATGTTGTGAATATGATCAGTCCCACTGAACGGGGTGCTTGGGAGGGGTTGGGATGGGAACATTTGTTGCATGCTGTATGTTTCCACAATTTAAAGAAAAAAAAGTAAAGAGAGAAACTACAGAGATAATGACAATGAGATGAAATGCATGGTGCTGGATGGGATCTGGTAGTTGAGGGGGCCTGGGGAGATATTGGTAGGACAGGGAAGGAGGCTGGAATGTGGAATGTGAGCTTTGTGTCAATGTTGGGTTTCTTGAGCTTGATGGCTGCACTTAAGGATTACATAAGTGAATATCCCTGCTTATGGGAGACATGCATGGGGGCGTTGTATTTTTGAAGAGTGTGGTTTGTGCAGCCTGCTCTCAAATTTCAGAAAATAGATAAGATGGAGATGAAGGAAAGGATGGATGGATGGATGGATGGATGGATGGATGGATGGATGGATGGAT
>JAKSZT010054568.1:660177-728349 GCA_026826555.1 Tolypeutes matacus | reverse complement strand
GATGGATGGATGGATGGATGGATGGATGGATGGATGGATGGATGGATCGATGGATGGTGGATGGATGGTGGGTGGGTGGGGTATGGTGGCAGGGGTGGCAGAATGTTGGGGTTGGTGGGTCTGGGTGACTCGCAGAGAATGTGAGGTGGAAAGCTGGAGATGTCACAGTTAAGGACAGGGGACAAAGCTGAGGTGCAGTTGGAGGAAGTGGGGAAGAACATGAAGGGACAACAACAGGACTTCTTTATTCTTCTTAAGCCAATGAATTGTACACTGAAAAACTGTTTAAAATGGCAAATCTTAGGCAATGTATACGTTACCACACAGAAAACTAAAAGATAAAAAAATAAAAAAGGTCATTATGTCTAAGCTTCTGACCCCAAGGCTAAGGAAGAACAAAAACAGAGCAAAGCAAAAGCCCCTCTTACCCTACGTCCAAGGGGGAGAAGAGGCCCAGCTTCGGAATTTCCACCCTAAAGAGAACACTTCCTGCTCAGAACCAAGTGCCCCTCTCCTTCAGACCTTGGACTGGATCCCCTTTTCCCAGGCTCTTCCAAGAGAGCAATTTCTGCCTTCCTGGATCTCAAAGGAACTGCAACGATCAACTTTCTCTAGAGCAACTCTCACACGATGCAAAATGGGACTTCCCTTGTATAAAGCTGGGGGGTGTGGGGGGTGGAGATTAAATGGAGTGAATGTGAAAGGCCTCACATGGCAGCAGGGGTCACTTCCCACTCCCTTCCCGCTCAGGAGGCCAGCACCCCGTTCTTTTGGACCCCCTGCCCTACTAATCAAACATACGAGAGAGCAAGGGTGCATGTTTGGTGGATTGATTTCACTTCTGGATCTTCTGATCGTCACGTCCTCGCTCTTTTCCTGCTGAAGCCCTACTGCCCCTAGAAGCTTCTCTCAGGAAAGTCACCAGCTACTTGCAGGTTGATAAATGAAATGGCCAGCGGAGTCTCTTTGAATTCAGGTCCCTACCCTCCTGGGAAAACATGCTCCTCTCTGAAGCACCACTTTTCCCTAGCCTTCTTCCCAGGTTCCTTCTCCAGCTTTCCCTCTCTGTCCCAGCTGCCTGCAACCCCTCCACTACCACTACCACTACCTGGCCCATAAATGCTGGAGCTCCTATAGACTCAATCCTGGGACTCTGACTTCTCTCTCCCCTCTCTTCCAGGTGCATCGGTCTCCATGGGTTTAGGTGCTGAGGTTCGGACCACGACCCCCAGCTGGACAGGCATATCCACCTGCCACCTGGCAGCTCCACTTATGAGGCCTCACAGGTATTTCAACACCTCCAACTGAACGTGATCCCCACCTATCCCACACCTGTTCCTCCTCTGGCCTTCCCCACCTAGCCCATGGCACAACCCAACGGGCAGGTGCTTAGGCCAGGCCCTTGGGAGGCATCCTCCTGTCCTGTCTTCCCACAGCCTCCCACAGCCTTCCCAGCCATCAGCAAGCCCTATGATTCCATCTCCAAAAGCCATCCTGAATCTGTCCTCGTCTGTCTCCATTCTGCCACTTCAATCCATCTTAAATCACTCCCCTGCAGAGAAACCTTCAGCTGCTTCCCAGTATACTCGGAATTAAAGCAGCCTTTGGCCAGGATTGGTAGGGCCCTGTATGAGCTGACCCTGCTTACCCCTCAAGCCTCGTCTGGCCCCACTCTCTCCCTCGCTCATTTCACTCTGGGCAGCCTGGTCTTTCTGGGCGCCAAAGTCAGGGCCTTTGCCTGTGCGAGTCCTCTGCCTGGATAGCTTTTTCCCGCCCCACCCCTCAAAGTGCCAGCTCCTCTGTTCTTTTAGGTCTCAACTTAAGTGCCACCTCCTCCAAGAAGCCTCTCCTGACCACCCTATCCAAAGCAGTCCTCAGTTAACCTCTCTCTCGGCCCCTTGTGTACTTCTGTGCATTGGTTTCCTCTCTCTCTCTTCAGTGTCACCTCCACGAGGCCGAAGCCTATACAGTGCCTGGTACGCACCGAGCGCTCAGCATCTGGCGAATGAACAAACGAACCAGTCGCTGCCCAGGGCTTAAGCTGATCCCTGTAAGTGCGCAGGGTTAACCTGAAGGGGAAACCGAGGCTCAGCCAAGGCCCCGAGGGCGCCAAAGGTAACGTCCAGCGTTCCAGGTCCACGGGCCGGGGCCGGGGCCCAGGCCGGAAGGCACCTCACCTCCTTTTTCCAGCGCGCCAGCCACTCGTCCCGCTTGCGCTTGCTGATGTAGTAGGGGTCCCCCGCCTGGAAGGTGAGCCGCGGCATGGGCCGCTGGCGGAGGCTGGACTCCCAGCCCAGGCCACCCCGCAGCCGGCCCCGGGAGCCCTAGGACAGAGAGACGACAGAGGGACAGACAGACAGGCGTTAAGATGGGCACTGAGAGCCTGGCCGCAGGGTTTGTTCCTCCTGGAGGGGAAGAGGAGGAAGCACTCACCTCGAACAGAATGCAGGAGCTCTGGCTGCTGGCCAGAGATGCCAGCCCTGCAGATGCCTGGCAGGCCCCGTGGGGGCTAGGGTAGGGAGGGGTGGGACATGGACCCCGAGGGCACGGGCCAGCTGGCTGCTGGGAGGACTCCCAGGGGTGTGGATAAAGAAGGGGCAGGATGGCCCACCCTCAGGCTCCCCTCACACACACTCCCACAAGGTCAGAGCGAGGGATTCTTCTAGAGGCCCTGGGGCTTGAGGAAAACACTTGCCTCCATTTTCATGGATTCGATGTTGGTCTCCTTCTGCTCTTTGCCTGTGGAGAGGAAAGAACAAAGGGAGGGTCGGCAGAGTTACAGGAGTGGCTCAGAGGCTCCACCTCGTGCCTGGGGTCCCTGCCGGGGGCAGGGGTCCTCCAACCATTTAGTTTGCCTCGTGCTGGGCACTGGGCTGCCTGGAGGACTCAGAGCCAGGCCTGGAGCGCGGGAAGGGACTGGGGCAGGGTTGGAGACCCAAGCCTGAAGGAACAACAGAAAAGCCACGGCTGGGGTTTCCCGCACATCGACTCTGTCTCAGGTATACAAAAGGGGCCTAAAAATAAGCCCACTGCGCTGCTCCAGGTTGTCAACAGGGCTGCTTTCCAGAGGAGGGAGCAGGAAGGTAGAGGGCTGGACTGGAGGCAGCCAGGTGGTGCAGGCTTCCCCGGCTGCTATGTGGGGGCTACGGGCAGAGGTGCCTTTCTTTTAGTCACAACGGTGCGTGTCGAGGGACGGGGGGACGTGGCTGAAGCAGAACTTGGTGAAGTGCCTTCATCTCTAGGAGACACGGTTTCCTCATCTGGCAAATCAAGGCGCTGTAGATGGGGTCCAAGGCCCCTTACGGTTCTAAATAGGATGGCCCTGTTAATATCTGTCTCCACCCCAGTTCAGCCTTTTAATGCAGAAGACTCGGGTTTGGATTCCCAAGTGGCCTCCCTAACCTCTGCTAGCCCATTCCTCACCCAATCAAGGTAGATCAACATCCTAAAATCCTAAGGTTGGTGGGGCCATAGAGTACCTATGGGCATATAGTAGGTGCTCAATAAACATCTGCTCTGCTCCTATTCCCTAAGGGATTGCCCTGATGCACAGTGGTCCCTGCTCCTCTTCCCTGGCTTCTTCTCAACTGGGCCCCGATTCTGGTTACCCGCAGCTAAGCCTCGGCTGGGGGCAGAAGTCCCAGGAGTGCCGTCTTTAGGAGGTCCCCGCCTTCCAGAGGACACCCCTGCGCTCTCAGAGGCCTTTCCCAGGGCTGCCCACCGCTGGCTGTGGTCGGGAATCACCCAGCTTCCTGCCTGAGCCCTCCACCCGACCTGGGCCCCTGGACTCCCTTCTCTGAAGCCTACAAAGCTTTTGCGCTGTGCGCAAAGCAGGATGGTCACTAAGGCTGCTCGTGCAGGGGTGGGGCGGTGGGACACAAAGGCTCCAAACGGAAAAAACAGCGCCCCCTTCATCTCCTGGCTCTGCAGAGGAAACCAGATGTGCATCTAAGGCTGTGTCCCTCCCGCTCAGGCCGGGGGCTGTCTCCGCATCTGTGGGCCCCCATTCTGGGTGACAGGGGCTCCTGTGGCAGGGGAGGAGGGGCCCCGATGCCTGCTTGGTGCGCCCAGTGCCCTGTGGTTACGTGTCTGTCACACCGGCATAGGACACAGAGCAGCGAGGAGCTGGCTGGTGAGGAAGGCGTGCGGGAGGGAGCTCCTGTCTGTCCTGGGTGCAGGCAGGGGTGGCAGAGCACGGGGGGGCGGGGGGGGGAGATGTGTGCTTGCTGCCGCTCTGGGCATCGCAGCCTTTTAAAGGGCTGCCGTGCCCCAAACTCCTCTGTCTCTGCCTCCATGCTTCCTTCAGCTACTCGCCTCTCACTACCGCCAGCCCCCCGACTTTCTCTCGGGCCTCAGCGCTCCTCCTGGAGCTGGGCTCCCCACAACTCTCCAGACAGGGACACTTCCTCCCCTCACTGTCTGGCGAGGCTCTGGGCTGCCAGGAGTGGGCTCCTGTCCTGGAGCGGCGTCGGGGCAGGAGGGGGGCTGCGGGTCGGGGCCCTGCCGCAGTCTCCTCCTGGGCCAGCCTCCTGGGGGTCTCCAGCGGTTCCTACCCGAGATCCTCCTCGGCATCTGATTACATTTACGTTACCGGGAATGGTTTATTAGATGGGAAGAATTCTGGGGCTGAAAAGAGCTGTAGAAATGATCTAGTACTTATCCAACCCCCAAATTTGCTGATGAGGAGGCCCAGGGGCTTGATTTCGGGGCTCCTGGCTCCCCAGCCAGCTCTCTTCACACCGCACCACACGCCTTTTTCCTTGATGTTCCCCCTTCCCCATCCCCCAGCCCCCAAGCTCCCCAAAACAGAGCTAGATTTTCTTATCAGCTTCCAACTTGCTTCTTTCTGGAAATTTCTTCCTCACAGACTCTGGGCATGCACATCCAAATAACTGGGCGCGCGCGCACACGCACGCACACACACACACACTCTTTCCAGCCTGGCCAGGCAAAACAACAAACTCCTCAGAGAGTGCGGCACTTGTCGGGAGTCAAGGAGGATCAGCTGCTCTCTCAACACGCCCTTGAAGTCCATCTGCTCCTGGCCCAGGCCCAGGCTTGGACATGACCCTGGGGCATCCCAGGGCCTGGGGGCAGGGAGGCCAGGTGCTCCTTACACTTACCTGCCGCCTGAGCATGCTCAGCCAGGGCCACCCCGAGCTCTCTAGTGCGAACCCACATCTGTGGGGCCCAGGCCGAGCAGACGGGCACTTTAGGCCCTGATATAATCTGGGGGAAGAAACCTAACACCTGAGCCCTCGGACTCTCCATCTGAAAAATGGGGTGACTATGACTCTTTCTCACGTGATTGCAAGGATTAATTAAGAGACTACGTACAGAGCACAGCTCCTCAAACTTTAACCTGCACAGAATCACAGGACTCTCCTTAAATGCAGATTCTGGGCTGGCGCCTGAGATTCTCTTCCCTCCGACGCTGCAGGTGCACAGATCACGCTTTGAGTGGAGAAGATACAAAGCCACGTGGCCTCCACCACTGTTAGCACATTCTGGCTTTAAGGCTGGGACAGCGGAAGTGTCCCCTGCCCAGAAGCTGGCTCAATCCCTCCTTGCCCACCACACCCGTTCCGGATTCCTTCTCCTGGGTGCACGCAGGGGTGCCCAGGCCACAGGAAGGCTGCCTTCACCCCTGTCCCCTCTGGGTTTCCCATGTAGGACCTAATGAAAGGGGTTCCAGGAAAGACCCTGAAGAGAGACCTGGAGTGAGGGGAAGTGACAGAGCCCCCAGCCAGGTCCCCTCCTCCCCCAGGCTCAGCCTCGGCCCTCCTCTGAACCCCGCAGCTGAGCATGCGCTGTGTTTCGGCTGGAAGGGCTCGGTGGCCCTGCTCTGCACCCTGGACCAAGCTGCCGTCTGCTGCACCCGGGCACAGCCTCCCAGAGGCTGCTCCCCACCCCATCTCAGCAGCCTGGCAGTTCCCGGGGAGCCCACCAGCGCTGATCCCGTCCAGCAGCTCAACTTCCTGGAGAGCTGGGGCCACATGGGAGTGCTCCAAGGTTAAATTTTGGAGGTCAAGGAGATTTTGAGCATCTGTGCCCGGAAGATCTGTCCACTGCATGAAGGTCCCAAACCCAGCAGTCATCCCTGAACCCACGTCTGACTTACCCTTCCCTCCATCTCTGCTGCCACCTTGCAACCGGCCACTCTGCTTCCCAGCCCCTCCATTCCACTGCATGAGCAAGAGGGCAAAGTGACCTCACAGCACGAAGGTGACCACGTCGCCCCCTGAGAAGGCGGCCTCCAAGGTCCCGGGGCTCCGGCCCTGCCTCCTCTCCACTTCCTCTCGCGCCCCCTTCTCCCCTGGCTCTCTCCACTCCAGCCCTGCTCCCTCCCCCTGGGAGCCTTCATCCCAGTCCTCACCCTCTCCTTCTGCCAAGTCATGGCTCAGCCTTCAGTGTAGGCAGCAGGGCCCAGGCCAGCTCAGGTTCCTTTGCTAAAGTTTATCTTGCCCTGGAGCACCCATCTCCAGGTATAATCACACCTGTGTAAGTGTGGATTTCTGATTTCCAGTCAGCAGACTGGGAGTGCTCTAAATGGGTGTTTTAACACACATCTCTTGACTGACCGTAGGAGGAGCTTCTGGGAACAAGAAATGGAGGCAGGGAAATCCCAAACCAGAAAGCCAACCCTCCAGGGCAGCCTTGGCCACGAGACTCCAGACGGGAGGCAGGAAGGCCTGCTGGGCTGCCAGGTTCCTGGCCTTTTTGTCTCCCGTTTCACCCACCCAGGCCCCTTCCAACAAGTGCCGAGTGTCAAAGGACACATCCAAGGAGGTGCTAAGGTGAGGCTAGGAGAGTCCAGGAACCCGCCCTGTCCTGGAACCCCTTCCAGAAGATGGTGGGAGAAGCCCAGACAATGAAGCCAAGCCAGAGACCAAACTGTGAATCTCAGTTCTGCCACTTACTGGCTTTGGGCCTTAAAGCAAGTCACTTCATCTCTTTAAGCACTAGTTTTTTTCACCTTAAAATGGAGAATGATAATGCCTCTTGAATAAGATTGTTTGGAGGAGTAAATAAAATAATGAATGCAAAGTGCTTCAGAAAGTGCTTCACACATGGTGGGGACATCATAAATATTTATTGAATAATAAACAAATGGAAGATATTTTTTGAATAGGCTTGGAACTTTTTTTGGAAATCCTCTCTAGCCAGCATGAATATTAGGTTTGGATGCATGCAAAATAAGTGATGCCAATTAATCAGTCTACTCCTTCCATCATACAGGCTTGGAAGGAAGACTTTTTAAAATTAAAATGCACATATGCAAAACAACCTGGCAGGGCCCTGGGAGGATCAAATGTGATAATGTATGAGAAAGCGCTTTGTAAACTGTGAAGCCCTATACAAATGCTAGTTGTCCTCATTACTAGCATGTTTACAGCTCCCTTGGCCCCGAGATAGCTGGCTTAACCTGAAAGAGAAAAGTGGGCCACTTTCCAGGACTCCCGGCTGAGCCGAAAAGTCCCCAAAAGAAGGGGCCTGGGCTGGGCAGTGCACAGACCTTCTCTCACCCCAAGCCTAGGACTTCTGCATACCTCGTCCCCCCACTTCACACTATCCCATCCAGATTTCCAGTGAAGTCGAGTGGGTCTGGGACCTCTGCTCTGGGAAGGCTAACTGGGCTTTCTCTCCCACAAGGCATCTGATGCCCTCAGGAGCCCCCGCAGAGGCTACAAAACAACTGGCGCTGCAGGTCGTGTGAAGGAGTAAGCAGGCCAGGTGGCAGCCGGGGTTTGAGGTTCAGTGCCCACTCAGCCTCGGGGGGACAGTGTTACCCCAAACCAGCCACCATTGGTATTATGCAAGGCCACCATTTGGCATAAGCAGATCTAGCTTTGGTTTTTTCATAAGCAGCCAAAACTCCGGATTTTTATGCAGAATGTCTTGATTTTTTGATATTGACAACTAATATTTGAAATATTTAAAACATGATGTGGGCCAAATAAGACATGTGTCTAGGCCGCATTCAGCCAGTGCTTCCAGGGCACAGCCTGGGCAAGTCCCAGCCCATGCCTCCAGCTGCTTCTGGGGTCTTGTTACACCCCACGTCTCTCACCCTTGGGAATCCAGGCGAGCCCAGAAGAGGCTGCCTCTTGTGCCAGGGACTCACCCTCTTCTGCAGAGGCTCCTCGGCCATCCTTGGGCGTGCAGCAGCCGTTCTCCACTGCTCTGGAGGCTTCAGGTGGGGTCACAGCGGCACCCTCTCCCTCTGCTGGGGCCCCGCCCTTCTGCCCCCCAGCAGGGCTCCCCTCTTCTGGCTGGGGCTCACTCCGCTTGTCCAAGTCCCCGTTGGGTAACAGCTCTGAGGGGCCTGAGTCGTGGGCCATGGACGAGGACTTGGAGGTTATCGCGGGGTCCTTCGGTGTGTCACTGCTTTCTACCTAGAAGGATGAAGAAAGACACAGGCGGGGAGGATCAGACGGGGGGCCTTAGACTATTTGGGCCAGTGACTCCTCTGAATGAAATTTTGCTGCAAGTTATGCATCCTCTGTCCCAAAAATTGCTTTCATATATATATGTTTGCGCAAGCAAATGCACTCACAATTTTACTCTTAATTTCAAGGGGTTCATGGACCTGATCCCTGCAGCAAGGGGTCTACAGGTTCCAGCTCAAGAGCAGGTTCTCCAGCCTGGTTCCACTGCCCACGCCCCAGTCCCCCCACCTCACCCCCAATGAGGTTACACAGGGCTGCCGAGGCTCCTCTGCCTCCCAGAATGCCACCCCCAGTCGAGAACAAATGCTCCTCAGGCTATCCACAGTTCAACTCAGGAACCCACCTCAGAAGATTCTAGTGCTGCCAGACCAATTCTGGTAACCCTGTGCTGGTCTGATTTCATGACCAGAAATCATTCTGTGGTCCCTTGAGGCCAGGACGCAAACAACAATAAACGGGTGCACAGGATGGAGCCAGGCAAGATCTGGGGACCAGAGAATGCCGCTTTGGACAACCAGGTGTCACACAGCGACCCTTGGCACCCCACTCTGTGAGAAGGGCGAGAGGAGTGGAGCGTTCTAGACTGGGGTATCTCACCTTGGCCCCCCAGGTTCTCCCAGGCCCTCAGGCTCCTGCAAGTAATCTGCAGCCACTGCAGCAACCCCTCATCTGGCTGTGTAGCGCTCTCCAAAAGATTTATTGCTTTATTCCCTATGTCCCCAGAGGCTGAGGACTGAACTCACTAAGGTTCCAGGTAATAAAAATAAAATAAAGAGCCCTTCACCACAGTCCTTCGCATGTGTCGACACATGGCAGGCATAGCTGCTTCCCACCCTTAGCCCTTTGGAGCCTCTCGGACTTCCTTGGGGAGCCCATGAGGCCACGGAGGCTTTCAGAGAATTGTGTGATTTCCTCGAGGTGACACGTTTTAAGGACAGAGCAAGTGCGGGCGAGTCTGACGCTGTGTCAGCACTTCGTCTTCAGGGCTTCTGGACATTCAGAAAGAACGGAGGGTCCAGCCTGGGCCAGGAAAAGGCAAGAAGTCCCCTGTGTTCTCGCACCCTCCACCAGCTCCATCTGCAGAATTCCTGCCCCTGTGTAAGTGTCATCTCAGCAAACACACTGCTGTCCTGTGACCTAAGACGAGGCACCACTCTCAGAGAGCACCTCGGTTTCCCTACCTGTAAAGCGTGGCAACTAGACCAGAACGATAGAGGTCTTCTCTTCCTTTTTTTATTTATAAAGATATATCATTTACAAAAATTCAAACAACACAAAAGTGAGTAGCTTTGAAAGGTTAAAGTGCCTATTTCAAATTTCAACCCCCTACCCCTAAAATCACTCTTCAAAGGGAAACCATTATTAAGAGTCCTTCCAGGTTGTTTTCTGTGCCTCTACTACACATATGGAGTCATACACACACCAGATGCTTTTTTAAAATGGTATCGTACTACTCAGAATGATTTGCAACTTGCTTTTTCACTTAATGAGTCGTGGGCCTCTCTCCATGCCAGGGCGTGTGGCGCTGTCTCATTCTATTTAACAGTTGCTCAGCATCCTATTTCATGGATTCTCCCCAATTTACTCAGACAGTTCTCTGTCAGTGGGCATTTGGGCTGATCTGCTGTTGTAGCTTCCAGGCACTGCTGCAGCAAACGCCTGGCTCTGTGTGCCTGTATATTCCGTAGGACATGGTCCTGGGAGTAGGCATGCTGACAGCCAATGCGAGGGTGGCTTTCTGCTCTGAGGTCGAGGACTGGAACTCTGAGCCCACGGCTGTCTGGCGAGGAACCCTCAGAGGGTCTCGGGAAAACAAAAACAAAAACACAGCAGAACCGGAGTCCCCTCTGATATGCCTTCCTCTCTGGACACAGGGCAGCCTGAGGGAGCAGGAGCTCCAGCCTTCGCCTTGCCCAGCTGCTGCCTCCAGGCGGCTTCCCAGACAGAGAACCTCCCGTGGAAGTGGCAGTTCTGGCAGGGAGGGGTGGACCCCAGCAAGAGGAAGAGGAGGCCTCGTCAGGCATGAGGGCTGAGGCCACCAGGGCCAGGGAGGCCGAACGCAGGAGCGCATGCGGAGCCGGCAGGCCCCCTGTATCTCCTCAACCTCCGTCCCTGGGACCCCCGACCTGCACGTCCTCCCCGCGACTCAAAGAGGTCTTTCCTGCCCACCTGCTTAAGCCAAGCTGACAGTCCCAGTCTAGAAGGCTCCACTCCTCTCGCCCTTTAAGGCTCGGAATGGACGGGACTGTGAGACTGCCCACTCCCCAGTGGGCTGAGCAGAAGAGTGCGCCCCTGTCCCACCAGCCTCCCCCACACCCCCAGTGGGTCCAGGTGTGTGAAGCCCCAAAGCCCCAAACAAGCACTGGCCTACCCAGGAGGTTGGTGTGGGGTCCCAGCCTGGCCGACTCGGGCTGAGACGCCTGGGTCAGGGCCACTCTCTTACCATGGCTGGGTCCTTCTCCTGTCCTCTAGCCACTTGCTGCCCCACAGACACCGAAAGTTGGGGCAGGCTCAGAGCCCCACAGGCTCCCAGCCCCACAAAGCTGCTCGAGGCAACTCCACTGTCACTCACTTCCTGCCTCAGGGCCGCACGGCCTCCTCTCGCCCTGGGACTCACTTCCTGTTGACTGCCAGCTCCATGCCTGCTCTGAGGCCTGACACAGCCCCCAGCCACCCACCCTGTCAACACAGACAAGAGACCCTCTCCCCAGCCCTGCCCTGGGGGACCCCAGTCCAGCAGCCTCAGGCACATCTTCCAGGGACCCCCACCAACCTCTGGCTGGGTGGCAGAGAGGAAGGGCAACGCTCCAGTGTGAGCTCAGTGGGCTGAAATACCCCCTGATCCTGCCAGCTCTCACCCCACACCTTCACTCCCCTTCCCAACCGTCCCATCTTCCGTAGCCTTCCCCTCTGGTTCTGGAGTCAATAAAAGCTCTGGGATTAGGGAGGGCTCCTCCTGCCCAGGTCAACCCTGATCCATTTTTCTCACCAAGAATCTGTCCCCCGAGCTAAGGAGTGGCCCCTCACTGGGCCTCTCTCAGGGGCTCAGAGTAAGCCTGCAGGTCAAACCCATCCGTGGGAAACGCTGTGAGGGAAGGAGGAGGTCGGCAGGTAAATGGCCTCTCGGAGGAGCTGGGAGTGCACTAAAAGCTCCTAGACTGAGCTTTGCCTTATTTATCTTTTGATTTTTCTCCCTTCCAACCAAGGCCTGGAAGGCGACTGGGAGAGGGCCAGCCAGCCCTCGAGGGCAGCTAGACTGAGCTTGGACTCAGGCACCCCGCCCCTCAACAAATATTCATAATTAATCTGTTAGTACGAAAGAAAGAGGAGGGTGAGAGTGAGAACATCCTGCTCACGTGCTTAGAGGGAGTGTCAGCTTTGTGGCGTGTCAGATGTAAATGTGAAAAAAATCCACTTTTACTTTCACAGCTGCCTTGAACCCTCCAGCACACACCAGGGACACTCACTTTGTCCATTACCTGCCTTTGGGGGGGCGGGGGGGGCATGCAGGGAGAAGCCCCAGAAGCCCCCTGGTGCTCCTAGAAGGCATCACCAGGAGTTGCAGCTGCAGTGACAATTTCAATTCCCTCGATAGGGCTTGTGGGGAGGTGGGGAGGGATGGCGGAGTGGGAAGAGCAGTGGCCAGCACCCCTCACTGCTCCTCCCTTGGGGGTGGGGAGGGAGGCAGCTGACGGCTTGTGAAGCTAGCATCAGTCCAGATTTGAGTAATGCTTGGTCCTCTCACCCACCCCTGCCCAGAGTGCCTCTGGGTCCCTGCCTCCCAGGCGCAGCTGCCTCGGGCTTCTCTATTGCCCACCACCCCTCCTCAGGCCTGCGGGCTAAGGCAATGGTTTTCAACTGGGGTGATTCGGCCCCCCACAGGACATTTAGCAATGCTTCTGGAGACATTTTTTACTGTCACATGGGGGGCAGGGAGGTTCTACTGGCTTCTAGTGGGCAGAGGCCAGAGACGCTGCTAAACAGCCTACAAGGCACAGGACAGGCCCCACAGCAAAAAATCAGTCGCCCCAAAATGTCAATAGTGCCACTGCTGAAACTCTAAGGCGGAGGGTAGGGGGCGCTAACCAGGGGTTGCCTTTTTCCAAGGCGGTGAACATTTTAAAGTTGGTCTATCTGTGTCTATGTCTGTCTCTGTCACCCCCCCCCCCCCGGCCCCATGCCACGACTGGAATTCGGGCTAGGCCCCTGGTTTTCTGAGCCCCCAGCCCCCAGCCCCCCTAAGTAGTCGGCAGGTGTGGCCAGCTGCTGGAGCCAGCCTGGCCCTGGAGGAGGGGGTAAAGTCCGCCCTAGCATTCACTCGAGGCCCGTCCCCCAGCCCACTGCATGCCTTATTTGTTTACAGAGCACTTTCCAGTGCTATCTCATTATGGCCCTCACCACACTGTACTTAATTATTTGTTTACTGCGTGTCTCCCTCCAAGGCTGAGCTTTGCCTTATTTATCTTTTCATTTCGCTCCCTTCCTACTGCTCCACCTACAGCTCCCCAGCACCAAGCACAGGACCTGGCATAAATGTGCTTGTAAACGGAATGCATTTAATTACCACAATTATCCCCAGATAGGTAGTGCCTCACTTTCTGATGAAAAACGCTCCAAGGCTTGCCTCAGGTCCCACACCTGAGAGGTAAAGCTTCCAGGTAACCCAGGAACAGGAGAGGCCCTTGAAGGCAGACTTCCCTCGAGGCTGAGTCTCAGGAAAAGCCTTCCAAACCCCAAGAGTTCCAGGAAGGAAAAGGAGGCTCCAGGTGCCTCCTCTGGGCCAGGAGGCTGCTGGCTATTTCCCTGGCAGCCTCGGCCTTAACCAAAAGTCAGAGGCCAAGCAAGGAGGCTACTGCAGCACACCTGCCTCCACCTCCAGCCCATCGTGGGCTCCTCCTCCCAGTTTGTGCCAAGTCTCAACCAGACACCAGAACTGCCTGACACCTCCTCAAGCCAAGGTGGGGACAAGCAGCCCAAGACAGGGGCAAAGAGCTTGGGCTCCAAATAGGGGTAAGGGATTATTTTAAAAGTTGCTTTATTATCATTATAATGTTTACACACACACAAAATGAAAACCTGGAGAGCAAGAGGTGAGGGAGACATACAAGGGAGAGGGGGCCGGGGCACCTGCGGTGCACGAGCCCATTACTCGGGACAGCAGGGCCCCCTGGCCCAGCGCCTGGGGAGCAGCCCCTCGGGCAGGCTGTCCTGCCTCCCCTCGGGCAGGAGGTGGCACTTGGGCTGTCCTGGAGCCACGGCCACGCTCCCTCCTCCCAGCACCTCGGGTCCTCCCCAAGCCCCCTGCGGGCTGCCAGCTAGCCCCGGCGCGGAGCCCGCGTCCCGGGGGCCCCGGTGCGCGCAGATGGCCGCCTCCCGCAGCTCGGCCCCGCCCGGCCGCCCCGCCTCGCTCACCCCGACCTTCCGCACCGCCTCGGACGTCCCCGCCTCAGGCCGGGGCCTGCCATTGTGCCTCTGGGCGGCGCGCCGGGCAGCCGAGAGCCGCTGCAGCTCGGGGCCATCCCGGAACCCCGGCGGCCCGCCAGCCTGGCGATTAAAGTCACACATGCCCGCAACCGCACGCCCCGCCACACGGGGGGCGCGCCGGGCCCGCACGCACCGCACCTGCCGCGCCACGGACATGCGCATGGATGCGGAGCGATGTAAACAGAACACGGAGGCAGGGCCCGCGCCACTCACACCCGCGGCTCCTTCCAGGCCCTCGGTTCCTGCAAGCCCAAGAGCCCCCACGCAGCCCTGGATGTTTCCAGGTTGACTCCAGTTTCAGGAAACAGCCGCGCGCCCACGTCACTGGGGCAGCCCTGCCCACCAGTGCTCCCCAGCTCCGGCTCCTCTGCCGCATCCCGGCCTGGCAGGCCCCTTCCCTTGGCAGCCCTCTCTCGGAGAGATCTGAAGGCAGCCACTTATGGGTCCACAGGCCCCGTATCACACTCCCAGGGGAGGTCCCCAGCCGCCTCACTGCTCAACCTTCCTGGGGTGAATGGAGTCGGGTTCCAGAAGGTTGGAACTAGGACCCTGACCCCTCCAGATTTCCGTGTGTATGTGTGAGTGAGACTCAGGTCTGAGGACAGAACTTCAGGGCTCAGAGAAGTCTTAGGGGTCACTTGGTCAATGTCCCTGCTGAACTTTGCACATCATGGCAAATGGATGCAAGAACGAACATGCCCAGTGAGTGGCCAGCCCACTTGGCATTCCACTTCCAACTGGGACACCTGTCCACCTGGAAGAGGGCCTGGCTGGCCTCTCTGAAGTCAACCTCAAAGGATTGCAGAGTGAGCTGGAGGCTCCCCTTAAAAGAGCCATTATGTGGGGTCGGATGTGGCTCAACTGGTTGGGCGTCCGTCTCCCATATGGAGGGACCCGGGTTCGATCCCCGGGACCTCCTGGTAAAAAAAAAAAAAAGAGCCATTATGTATAGAAAATCCACGTATTTAAGTAGCTCTGTTTTGAAGTCACTTCTGTTTCCAACCTCTACTGTCCCTATGGTGACACGTTTGGAAAGGGGGGAACCCGCTGTGGAAAATGGCGCTTTCTTTTCAGGGCTCCGTTGACCTTTCTGAAGTTTCCAGGGGGTGCCCCCGACTGTGCCGTGCTCACCCTGCCCCACCTGGTGTGATTTCACAGCTTTAATCACATCCCTGCTCAGCCTCTGTCCATGCTGAAGTCATAATCTCTCTAGTCTGTCCTCACTTGGCAGCCTTGCCTTCCCCGGATCACTCTAGCTGCCCTTCTCTGGAGCTCTTCCAGCTCGGTTACGTCTTTCTTGAGGTGGCAGAACCGAAAGGCACAAAACTCTCTAGTGGGGATGATGAAAGAAAGCCAAAGTCAACAAGTCTCTCCCAGGTGCATGTGCCGGCAAGTACCTGCGGTGGCAGGAGAGATGCAGGTGCAAGCAGGGCTTCAGGAAAGTGCTTGGTCCTGAGACGACCATGGAGGCCAAGATCGGTGGGGATGAGTGACTTTGCCAGAGGGGGCCCTGGCATGTATGACTCGGGAAGAGGCCAGGGAGGGATGAAAATAAACAGAGGAGTTTTTAGAAAAACAAACAAAATGGAGGAGTTTTCCTGTTGGGTTTGGTAGCTACGAACCAAATGGAGGAGCGGAACTGACTTTTATCAAAGACTTCAACCTTCACGCTCCATCTAGCTCTGGGCAGCAAGGCTGTGTTACTAGGAAATTATACGTTCACCCCATTTCCTAAGCCAGGGATCAAAAGTTTGTTTCCAAATAAAAACAAAACATAAAGTCTCTTTAAAAATAGAAAATCTGGCCCTGCCCTGATCATGAATGAGGAATGAGAGGGTTCAGGGCTCCACCCATCCTTCCCCCCCCCCACTCCACTACCCCAGAAGCTTTGAACAACCGGGAAAAACTGGCAAACCCATTTTTCTCCAGACTCTAGAAAATAGTTAAAGACTTGCAGTAACAGGGCAAGCACTGAATCAAGGAAAAGGCGATAATCAGAAAGTGGCAGGACCTCGTGGCGCCCAGGCTGGCCCCTTCCCCACTCCTCACAGCACAGCACAGAGCCGGCCCGTGCTCCCAGTGTGGGTTCCTGGTCCCAGTTCTGGAGAGAACAGAGTGACCCTCGTGCACATGCTGGGAGCATGTATGTCTGGCCCGATCACTGTCCCAGAACTTGCTCTGCGTATAGAAGGTGGCTCACAGAACTCTCCTACAGGATGTTGGGGCAGCAGTCAGGTCGTGCTGCCTGGGGCAAGGGATTGCTGGCTGTAGGACATACAGTGCAGCGGCCAGGACTGTGAGGAACCATTTCCAAGGGAAGAGGGGAATTCCTAGGCCAAACTCACAAGTCCCAGCTTTGGCCCTGAGCTGTTCTCACACAATCCATTGTCTGGATAAGCCCTGGGGAAGACTACTTGCACAGATTCTTCTGCAAAGACTAGGAAAGGGGTTATCTTTTTCCTTTTTTCCCTTCTTTTTTTTTTTTCCCTGTTAGTTTCTGGCATTCGAGAAAAGCTCTGTCATAATGCTAGTTCCATACAAGTTCAAGGAACAGATACCCCAGAGTCTAAATTCCAGCAATAACATACTAAAATATCAAAATGTCCAGGTTCCAACAAAAGGTTATGAAACATACAGAAAAAAAAAAAACACCCCCAAAAAACCAGGAAGCAATGGCTCAGGCAAAGTAAAGATTAAAGCATTAGATACCAACAGTGAGGACCAGAGGAGGACCTGGGACATTCCAGACAAAGAGTTTTAAAAATGGTCCTAAATATACTCAAAGAGCTAAAGGAAAACATGGACAAAGGAATAAAGGAAATGAGGAAAATGACAGATGAGCACAAAGAGATATCAATAGAGAGATGGAAATTATGAAAAGCAACAAAACAGGGCTGAAAACCACAGTAATAGAAATTAAAAATTCCTTAGGGGCCCTCAATAGCAGATTGGAGCTGGCAGAAAAAAGAGCTTGAAGATAAGGCAATTGAAATCAATCAGTCTGAGGAGCAGAGAGAAGAAAGAATGAAGGAAAAGGAACAGAGCCTGAGGAAGCTGTGGGACAACATCAGGCATCCAATATATGCATCGTGAGAGTTCTAGACGGAACAGAAAGACAGAAGGGAGCAGACAGAAAATTCATAGAAATGATGGTTGAAAACGTCCCAAATTTAACAAAAGATGTGGATATACATATCCACAATGCTCAACAAGCTCCAAACAGAATAAACTCAAGTAGATCCATGCCACAGCCTATTATATCAGACTGTCAAATGCCAAAGATAAACAGAATCCTTAAGACCTCAGGAGAGAAGCAACATATCACGTCCGAGGAGCCTCAGTAAGATTAAGTACTGATTCCTCATCCGAAACCATGGAGGCAAGAAGGCAGTGGGATGACATATTTTTAAAGTGCTGAAAGCAAAAAATTGCCACCCAAGAATTTTATATCTGGCAAAACTGTCTTTCAAAAAATGAGGGGGAAGTGGCTGTGGCTCAATCAGTAGGGCTCCCGTTTACCATATGGGAGGCCTCGGGTTAGGTTCCCGGGGCCTCCTGGTGAAGGCAAGCCTGCCCGCACGGCGTGGTTAGCTGACCCAGCGAGCACAAGCAGCAAGGGGGGGATAAATGAATAAATAAATAAAATCTTTAAAAAAAAAATGAGGGAAGAATTAAGACATTCCCAGAAAAATCAAAAGCTGAGGGAATGAAAAAAAAAAAAAGACATTGGGCAAATAAATGGAAGCAAATGTCACTGTACATACAAGACAACAGATCTCACAGTGATGAAAAACATGTTAAATTTTTAAAAAATTTATTATATTTTTATATTATTTCAAACTTTCAAAAAGAGTTTTCATATTTTATTTGTTATTTTTAAAACCACCATTATAATCCATCAATGTAATAAGCCACATTAACAAATTGAAAGAAAAAAACCCACATGATCCTCTCAATCGATGCAGAAAAGGCATTCAACAAAACCCAGCATCCTTTTTTGATAAAAACATTTCAAAAGATAGGAATAGAAGGAAAATTCCTCAATATGATAAAAGGCATATATGAAAAACCCACAGCCAACATCATACTCAATGGGGAAAGGTTGAAAGCTTTCCCTCTAAGATCAGGAACAAGACAAGGATGCCCACTGTCACCACTGTTATTCAATGTTGTACTAGAAGTTCTAGCTAAGGCAATTAGACAAGACAAAAAAATTAAAGGCGTTCAAATAGGAAAAGAGGAAGTAAAACTCTCACTGTTTGCGGATGACATGATCCTGTATTTAGAAAATTCTGAAGTATCCAAGAAAAAGCTACTTGAGCAAATAAATGAGTTCAGCGAAGTGGCAGGATACAAAATCAACATGCAAAAATCAGTAATGTTGGGAAGCGGCTGTGGCTCAATCAGTAGGGCTCCCGTTTACCATATGGGAGGCCCCGGGTTCGGTTCCCAGGGCCTCCTGGTGAAGGCAAGCCCGCCCGCATGGCGTGGTTAGCTGACCCAGCGAGCGCAAGCAGCAAGGGGGGGATAAATGAATAAATAAATAAAATCTTAAAAAAAAAAAAAAAAATCAGTAATGTTTTTGTACACTAGTACTAAACAATCTGAGGAGGAAATAAGGGGGAAAATTCAATTTACAATAGCAACAAAAAGACTCAAATACCTAGGAATTAATTTAACCAAAGAAGTACAGGATCTATATGCAGAAAACTACAAAACAATGCTAAAAGAAACCTTAAAAGTCCTAAACAAATGGAAAGACACTCCGTGTTCATGGATTGGAAGAATAAATATCGTGAAGATGTTACTCTTACCCAAACTGATTTATAGATTCAATGCAATACCAATCAAAATTCCAACAGCCTACTTTACAGAATTAGAAAAGGTAATTACCAAATTCATTTGGAAGGGAAAGTGTACCTGAATAGCCAAAAGCATTCTAAAAAAGAAAAGTGATGTGGGAGGAATTTCACTGCCTGACCTTGAAACATATTACAAAGCTACAGTGGTCAAAACAGCATGGTCCTGGCATAAAGACAGACAAACTGATCAGTGGAATAGAATTGAGAATCCAGAAATAAACCCTCACCTATATGGTCAAATTAGTTTTTGACAAACCTACCAAGTCCAGGTTAACAGGACAAAATAGTCTCTTCAACAAATGGTGTTGGGAGAACTGGATATCTATAACCAAAAGAATGAAAGAGGACCCCTATCTCACTCCCTATACAAGAATCAACTCAAAATGGATCAAAGATCTAAATATAAAAGTCAGGACTATAAAACTACTAGAAAAAAATGTAGGGAAACATCTTAAAGACCTTGTGGTAGGTTTCTCGGATCTTACATCCAAAGCATGCACAACAAAAGAAAAAATAGATAAATGGGACCTCCTCAAAATTAAACATTTTTTGAACGCCCCAGGACTTTGTCAAAAGGCTGAGAAAGCAACCAACTCAATGGGAGAAAATATTTGGAAATCACATGTCCGATAAGGGTTTAATATCCAGGATAGGGAAGCGGCTGTGGCTCAATCAGTGGGGCTCCCGTTTACCATATGGGAGGCCCCGGGTTCGGTTCCCGGGGCCTCCTGGTGAGGGCAGGCCCGCCCGCACGGCGTGGTTGGCTGACCCAGCGAGCACAAGCAGCAAGGGGGGGATAAATGAATAAATAAATAAAATCTTTAAAAAAAAAAAAAAATAATAATAATAATAATAATATCCAGGATATATAAAGAGATGTTACAACTCAACAATAAAAAGACAAACAACCCAATTAAAAAATGGGCAAAAGACTTGAATAGATATTTATCCAAAGAAGTAATACAAATTGCAAAAAAACACATGAAAAAACGCTCAACATCACTCATGGTTAGGAAAATGCAAATCAAAACTACAATGAGATATCATTTTACACCTATCAGAATGGCCACTATTAAAAAGACAGAGAACTACAAGTGTTGGAGAGGATGTGGAGAGAGAGGAACACTTCTTCACTGTTGGTGGGAATGCAGGATGGTACAACCACTGTGGAGGACTGTTTGGCAGTTCCTAAAGAAGTTGAATATAGACTTGCCATGTGACCCTGCAATACCACTACTGGGTATATACCCAGATGATCTGAGAGCAGTGACACGAACAGACATCTGCACATCGATGTTCATAGCGGCGTTATTTATGATTGCCAAAAGTTGTAAACAACCCAGATGTCCATCAACCGATGAATGGATAAACAGACTGTGGTGTAGTCACACAATGGAACATTATACAGTGTAAGAAGAAATGAAGTCGTAAAGCATATGACAACATGGATGAACCTGGAGGATATTATGTTGCGTGAAGGAAGCCAGACACAAAAGGACAAATACTGTATGATTGCATTACTATGAACCAAATATATTGTGTAACACATTGTATGATTCAAAAAAAAATTTTTTATATGTATCCAGTACATTTGAGAAATGTATGTTTTTATTTGACTGTTTTCTTTTTTTTTTTTTTTTAAGAATTGGTTTATTTATTTTATTTTTTTTTATTTTTAAAGAAGCTTTGGATAACATGTATGCAAATTTTATTTATTTATTTATTTATTTTTCGTTTTGTTTTTTTAAGATTTTATTTATTTATTCATTTATCCCCCCCTTGCTGCTTGTGCTCGCTGGGTCAGCTAACCACGCCATGTGAGCGGGCTTGCCTTCACCAGGAGGCCCCGGGAACCGAACCTGGGGCCTCCCATATGGTAAATGGGAGCCCTACTGATTGAGCCACAGCCGCTTCCCTTTATTTTTAAGTATTGTTTATATTTTCAATGTTTAAGAAAGCCATCATTATTATATCATTTTCCTATTAATTGTATTTGGCTATTATGTAGGCTTCAATTTTGAAGAAGTTTTGGATCACAGAAGGGTTACAACTGTGGCAGGGGAGGATCATTGGTGTGGGGTGTTAGTGATGGGGGATGCATGGGAAGAGGTTCACCTGGGGCATACCTATAAGGCATATGAATGTGTTCAAGTGTTCATGGGGCATTGTCACAGTGGGTGGAGACCCACACAATAACCAAAGAAATAAATTCCCATCCTGGAGAGCTCCGCCACATTTTCTAATGGAACAGCAAGAATCCCTTGAGTACAGGGGCAGTGACTACTGAAGGAGGATGTACCATTGACAGGCCCTTCATTGTGATGACTGTACTTATGAACCTTTACTTTTGAAATTGAAACTTAGTGCAGTATCATAGGGTGCCTAAGCATTACCTCTGGAGAGCTTCCTTGTTGCTCAGATGTGGCCTATTTCTAAGCCAAAACTCAGCATATAAATGCATTACCTTCCTCCCAGCATGGGACATGACTCCCAGGGATGAGCCTCCCTGGCACCAAGGGATTACTACCAAGCACCAACTAGCAATGCAACTGGAAAAAGACCTTGACCAAAAGGGAGAAAGGGTAAAGACAAATTAGTTTATATGGCTAAGAGATTTCAAAGTGAGTCGGAAGGTCATTTCAGAGGTTACGCTTATGTACGTCTCAGCAGGAACTCATTGACTGCCAAAATAAATACTACTTCAAATAGCGGGGCTCCTGAGGACTCTGGAGACATTCGGACACTATAGGCAGGGCAGATAGCTCAGGGGTTTGGCACCCTGCCAGTGGGCCCTACTTTGGAGTTTACACTCCCCAGTGTGATAGAGCTGGACTTGGTTGTTTTCCCTACGCATGGCTCTGCTGTCCCTCTATTTGAGGCTATAGTTAGTACTAGAGTTGATAGTTGTATATCTAAGAGACTTGAATCTTTGGGCTGTCCATGTGCCAGTTGGGCCCTGTAGCTCAACAGACTTGCAACACCTATTCTGGTTCATCGGACTCACCCAGGACAACTAACAAGGAGATGATGACTGACAGCAACCATCTCAAGGAACAGAGAAAGTCTGCATCTGCTAGTGGGAAAGTCCCGTCCATCTGCCTCAATTAGAGGTGGAGTGGGCATCACCATCACGGAAACCTCAGGATTGGGGAATGGACAATGGACTAGAGTAGACCTACAGTTGTTCTACTGTAGACTTGTTGTGACCCCAGCAATGGAAGAACTTTTATCATGGATGTGGAGGCAGTGGCCACTGGAGATTCTGAGGGGAGGGAGAGGGAAAGATAGGTATAATTTGGGAGCATTTTTGGGCTTGGGAGTTGTCCTGAGTGATGTTGCAGTGACGGATACAGGCCATTGTATATCTTGTAATAACTTGCAAAAATATGCAGGAGATGGTGTAAACTACAATGTAAACTTTAATCCATGCTTAGTGGCAATGCTCCAAGATGTGTTCATCAATTATGGTAAATGTACCACACTAATGAAGGATATTGTTGATGTGGGAAAATGTGGAAGGGCTAGGGAGTGGGGCACATGGGAATCCCCTGTATTTTCTGTGTAACATTTATGTAATCTAAGTTTTAAAAAAATAAAAATTAAAAAGTATATTTAAAAAATAAAAACTCTTTCAAAATATTGCACCAAAAAAAAAAAAAAAAAAAAAAAAAAGCTGAAGGACGAAAGCAGATGTGGCTCAACCACATGGGACGTCCTGGGTTTGGATTCTGTTCCCTCCTAAAGAGGACGAGCAGGGAAGCAGCTGTGGCTCAAACAATTGAGCTCCTACCTACCACATGGGAGGTCCCGAGTTCAGTTCCTGGTTCTCCCTAAAGAGGACGAGCAAGACAGCAAGCTGATGTGACAGGCTGGCATGGTGAGCTGACGCAACAAGATGACACAACAAGAGACACAAGGAGGAAAACATAATGAGAAACACAACAAAGCAGGAAGCAGAGGTGGCTCAAGCAATTGGGCACCTCCCTCCCACATAGGACGCCCTGGGTTCAGTTCCCGGTGCCTCCTAGGGAGGAAGACAAGCACACAATGAACAGACACAGCAAATGCAAACGAGGGGGTGGGGAGAAATAAAATAAATCTTTAAACAAACAAACAAAAAAGATGAGCAGTGCCCACATCCACTGCAAGGAGCTAGATGCCCATACCCGCCACAACGAGCTAAATGACACACACCACTGCAATGTGCTAGACGCTGTACCCCATCACAATGAGCAGACACTCAAATGAGCAAATACCACAAGCCAGCAGATGCCACAGCCTGCGGGGAGCAGATGTGGCTCAGGCCATTGGGCACTCCCAGTGCCTCCTGGAGAAGGCAAGAAGGTGAGCAACCAATGAGCAGAAAGACAAGAGAACCATCTGGGGGTGGGGGGGGGAAATTAATAGAGAGAGAGAGAGAAAGAAAGAGAGAGATAAATACATCTTAAGAAAAAAAAAAAAGCTGAGGGAGTTTGTCACTACTAGACCAGCCCTACAAGAGAAGCTAAAGAAAGTTCTGCAGGTTGAAAGGAAAGGCCAACAGAGAATAGATCGAAGCGACATTTAAGAAATAAAGATCTCCAGTGAGGATAACAACATGGGTAAATATAAATGCCACTACTACTTTATGTTCTAGCTGTAATCCCACTTTTTACTTTCTACAGGATCCAAAAGGCAAGTGCATTAAATGTTATGAGAAATCCATGGTTTTGGACTCATAATCTGTGACAGGAAATACATAAAAGTGGGGGGATGGAGGGGTATAGGAACATAGTTTGTATATACTATTGAAGTTACATTGGTATCAAAGAAAAGACAGTGTTATAGATTTAAGATGTTAAATGTAAGCCCCGTGGTAACTACAAAGAAAATACTGGAGAATATGCAAGCTCATAGAGACAGAAATTAGAGTTCAGGTTGCCAGGGGCAGGGGGCAGGGGAAAATGGGGAGTTAATGCATTATGGATATGGGGTTCCTATTTGGGGAAATGGAACAGTTTTGGTAGTGCAAGGTGGGGAGGGTACTGCAATATTGTGAGTGTAATTAATCCCATTGAATGGTATGCTTGGGAGTGGTTGAGATGGGAAAGTTTATGTTGTATATATATTCCCACAATTAAAAAAAGAAAGGGCAGCTAAAGAGACAATAACAATTCACTGCAACACATGATCCTGGGTGGGCTCTAGCAAGGGAGGAGAGAAGGTTCAAAGGGACATTACTGAGACACAGAGAAATGCTGAAATATAGACTGTAAGCTTCCTATCAGTGTTAAATTGCTTGAACTTGATAACTGCACTTGAGGTGGTTACACTTGCTCGTAGGAAACGCAGGGGCAGTATTACGTGTTCAAGGAGCATGATGTAGACAAGGTACGCTCAAGTGTTCAGAAAATGGACAGATAGGTAGGCGGGCAGATGAATAGAATGATTCAGCAAGTGTGGCAAAAAGTTAAAATTGGTGGATCTGGTATCTGGGGGAGGAGAATAGGGGTTAGTACTACTTTTCTAACGATTTTGTAACTGTCCTGTAAGTTGGGAAAAAAAAAAAAAGGAGATTCTGAGATTTCTCTTAAACGCTTCCCCAATAAGATCACATACCTAAGGTGGCCTCCGTAACAGCCCCTGCCAAACCTGCTCCCTTCCGGAGTCTCAGTCCCTGAGAGCTGCACTGACTGTCCCTCCTCGCCCTTGTCCCCACTGGCCAGCAGCACAGGTCCTACCAAGCCTGTCTCCCCCAACAGCCCCTGGGGGCATCTTCTGGTACCACCCGCCTTCTAGTCTCCTGCATTCCCCTGTGCTCAAACCATCAGGCTCACACCTCCCCTTCCCAAAACACCTCCCCTTCCGGCTCTCCAAAGAGTGAGCCCCGCAGGCTGCCTGCAGGCTACCCTTCTGACCAACATCAAATCTACTTTTCAGTGGAACCCTAGTCTGCTCCTAGCCCTGGCCTTGGGGCCTCCCCACAAAGGCCTCCCAGGTAAGCATTCCTCCCTCCAGGCCTCTGCTCAGGAAGGGCCTCAGCAGGAGAGCTGCCCACCTTCTCCTTGACTTCTCTAAACGTTCCCCTCGTCTAAGGCCCCAGCCGGGCCCCACGTCCTCCAGGGTGCTTTCCTGAGCCCCACCCCAGGCTCCTCAGAAAGCCCGACACCGGCCAGGCCCTTGACAGCTGTTCTCTTCTGCACGGAATTCAGTCCGTGGGTGCTGATGTGACCAATCGGGTGGGGGGATGGCAGATGGACCTGCAGGGAACGGGTAAAAGAAGAGTCTCCATCCTCACTGAGCAGGTCAGGATAGGGAAAGAGGGAAGGCAGCCGAGACCCGGCAGGGAACATGCGGCAGGGAGGTGGCCGTGAGACCCGGGCCGGAATCCTCCTGAGGGGAAGGCTGCTACTAAAGAACAAGGCCGGAAAGACCCCGTGAGACCCCAGCCACGAGATCCCATTTGGAACCCTTTCCAGGGTCAAAGAGAAGCCCCGGATGCCTCCAAAAAACAGGCCTCCCCATTGGCCCCCGGAGAGCTAAGAGGTGGGGCACCCAGTCAGAACAGCAAACAGCTGGGACCCCCCAACATTAGGCGAGGGGAGGAGGAAAGGTCAGAAAAGGGCCTAACCTGGGCCCCACGCGCGGCGCCCCCTGCAGCACGCCCGCTATGTCTCAGGTTGTGCACTGTTTCTCTCTTCTTGTTTCTTGATAAATTACTCCCTTGCCTACACTATGGCATGTCCTTAAATTCCTTCATGCGACACGGCCAAAAACCTAGAGGCCCAGGACCCAGAGCCTTCCGCTAACATCAGCTTTTCCGCACACTGCAAACATGGGGGAGGCTCACGGAAAGCAAGCTTTGGACGGACCTGGCGCGGGGGCCATGTATGGGACACACGACCTCAGGAAATCTGGAGCGTAAAAACAAGGGGGTTTTGAATGAGGTTAAAAGGGGAACTTTGAGGTTGTATCTATGTCACTCAAAAAAACAAAAACCCGGGACTGTACAGTACAAACAGTGGACCCTATTGTCATCGAGAGACTATAGTTAACAGTGCAACTGTAAAAATATCCTTTCGTGGATTATAACAAATATCCTCCACTGATGCAAGGCGTTAATAACAGGGGGGTAGATGGGAACTCTGTGTTTTATGCACGATTTTTCTGTAAACCCACAACTTCTCTAACAGAAAAAGGCGGGGCCCAGAGGCACTGACTGAGTTAAGGTTCAAGGCGTTAGGGCAGGAGCAATTCTGGTCTGCAAATAAGGAGGTGGATAGGGCTGTTTTCCCTAGAAGAATCCAAGGGTCACATTAAGTTGGAAAATAAGCCAATGCTGCAGTCCCCCGAGAGCTGAGTTAAGCCGTCCTCAGCTGGTCCGAGCTGTGCTGGAAAGGTTCCCTAATTTGCTAGTGTTTTATGCCCCAAGGTTTTTGCTCTGACGTGAGGCAGTTTTGCTCTCTTGAACTTGCCGCCTCCTGGGCCGGGGTGGAGGTTCAGCCTCGAACTTTGAGTAAGAAGCGGTAAGGAACACGGGCTACAGCTCAGCTGAGCCCTGTGCCTGCTCCCGGCCTCTCCCCGCCTTCTGGGTTATTCTTAGCAAGAGCTGACCTCAGAGCGCTCCCTCTGGGCAAAAATAACCCTGGAGGAAGTTGGTGGGTATCAGTCTTCAATGAATAAATACATATAACTAGTAAACGGGTATGGAGCCCGCAGGGCCAGGCCCACCCCAGGGTCTGGGGGCAAGGGCCGTGGCAGGGCTGCCTGGGCTGTGACCAGAAGTGAACCAGCTCTGGCCACCCTCACTCGTCCCTCTGAGGGCTGGGGAACAGGAAGATGCCCTTCCTTGCCCGCCTCCACACACACCCTCAGGCCAGCAGAGACCAGCTCCCCATGCCGCCACCCCTCCTCCGGGCCGCAGTGGGCAGCCCCCAGGCTCCCGGGCCCAGGTGCCAGCTCCCTTCCTAGGCCCCGCCCTGCCCTGCAGCCTGGCTTCCTGTTTCCTGTCGCTGGCTCAGACTGCCGAGCATCCTGGCTCTGCAACCAGCGCCTCCGAGGAGCGCTGCTGCCCAGTTTTCACCACCCCCTCCAACCACTGCAGCCACCCCCACTTCCACACGGGCTTCCTGGTTCCCGGATCGGTGGCCTTCCTCAGTCACATGCCCTTTGTAGGCTTTTTAGACCAGGTCTATACACTTTCTCAAATGGCCCTGGGGGACCCACCCTGCCAGGCAGGAGGTGTGGAATCCAAACCCCAGTTATCCTCTTAGAACCTCAGTCTCCTCATCTGAATGTGGGGATGGTAACAAGAGCCCCACCTGCCTCGTACCGGTTTGTGGTCAGCATCAAAAAAGGTAATCATCATGAAAAGGCCTTTGCAGGCACGGAATGAGCGTTCATTCAGGGCCTCTGTCCTCAGTGAGAGGGGCAGGCAAGTGCGAAGGGGTTCAGCCCAGTGATTACGCAGTGTGGGGTGCCACTCGAGTTCAAAACACGCGGACGAGACATGATCTCTGACCTGCTTTTCAGACCATCTGGGGTAAAGGGCCCATGTTTTTGTTTTTAATTTCCAATTCATCAACGATAGATACTTTTGTAAAATACAAACTCCTGTCCTTGCATGTAGTGACAAGGTCAAGCTGATATCAAAGCTTCTAAGAACTTATTCTCAGGTGCGGTACTTATCGTAGACTGTGTGTCTCCCAGTGACAGCTGCAGACCCCTGGAGGTCCAAGCACGTGGCCACTGGGCTTGCAGTTTGTCTCCCACTCCCCACCCCTGGAAGTTCCTTTTGGTTAACTTTACAGACGATTCAAGGAGAGGGAGGGGGTCACAGTGGCTGAGCTGGGCTTTGGTCGGCTGTGGCACTGGGGCAGGCAGAGAGGGGAAGGCCGTTCCAGGCTGGGAACAGCGAGGACGGGAGCTTCCTGCGGCACAAGAGGTGCATCCCGGGCTCTCGCAGGGGCAGGAGGGATTAGACACCAGGCGGGCTCTTCCAGAACCTGGGAACTGGCATCCCTGGAGATTCTGAACAGGGACGTGCTGTGTATTGTATTTGTTAGAATTACACATGGACCCCTCTCTCTGGCATGCTAGATTGAAAGATAAGCTTTATTTATCCCTGTGGCCTCCCCCACACGGTAGGAGCTCAGTGCGGCAAAAGTTCTTGCTGCTGGGGAGGAAGGGGGGTGGAGCTAGGCAGCGTAGGGCCTGGGCATCCCGGGGGCTGGTTTGCGGGGGGCAGGGGTGCAGCCAGGAGGCCCTCGCAGCTTCAGGAACGAGTGGAAGGCCCCTGGGCAGGCACAGGCCTTGGGAGCAGAAGAAGAGCGGGGATTTCTTAGACGGGGGGCAAAGATAAAAACTGGCCCGGCCCACCCCCGCACTGGGCACGCAGTGTTTGCACCGAGCCCCCAGCCCCCAGCCAGCTTTCCCTGGCCTGCTTCCCAGTACTGCCCCCTCGGCTACACCTGTCGGGCACCGAGCCCAGCTCCCGGGCTCGACTGGATGGCACACTCTGCTGAAACCCACTCCCAGGGCCACGGCCACGGCACGTGCCCATGAAGCCCTCCCGGCAGCGCTGCTCCTGCTGGGGAGCAGGAGGCGGCCGGAGGAGTACCCAGTGCCAAGGGCCCTGAGTCAGAACCAGATGGCCCCGTGGGCCAGGACACCATTCCTCTCCCTTGGGCGCCTCGGGTGTGCGACTCAGGAAGGGCCGTGCTGGCTGATCTCCTCTGGGGTCAGGCTTTCTGTGTCCCCCAAGGAGCTGGGAAGCCGTAGATACGGGCGCTCTAGGTGCCCTCCGGAAGGCAAAGTGGCCTCTGCTGAGTGCTGGGCTTTTGGTGCTTGAACTCAGGTGACCTCACAGTCTGGGAGGGACGCAACCTTGTCATCTGTTTCTCAGAAGGGGAAGCTGAGGCTCAGCAGAGACTTGTTCAGCTGATCAGTGGTGTAGCTGGGATTTGAACCCAAGTCTGTCCGATTCCAAAGACAGTATTTTTACTTTGGTTCTGGACCCTGTTCCAGGTTGGGGGAGGCATGACGCACTGGCTCTTCCCCACCCACTCAGCCATGCCCCTCCTCGCTCTCATTTACTCATCTCTGGACACATTTGCACACGCCTCTCTGTGATTTCCAGCCCCCACCCCCCCCCCCCCGCCCCCGGCTCCTTCTCAGGGATGTGCCTTCCCTCTGATGCCAGGGACTCACCGAGAAGAGCCGAAGGGTCGCTGGGTCTTTATTTGTTACAGGTGGTGGCTCCTGACCCAGCAGCCAGATCAGGGAAAGGGAAGACTGCCCTGCAGTTCATGGGATGCCAAGCCTCACGAGGGTGCATAGGTGAAATTACTGGGGGGCTTTCCCCTTCCTCCGGTCCCCCCATTTCAGCCTGTACTGTGCCCTTCTGCCTGCCTCCAGGTGCCCT
Organism: Tolypeutes matacus; assembly: GCA_026826555.1. Classification (NCBI taxonomy): domain Eukaryota; kingdom Metazoa; phylum Chordata; class Mammalia; order Cingulata; family Chlamyphoridae; genus Tolypeutes; species Tolypeutes matacus. Next base: position 699,151 of record JAKSZT010054568.1, on the reverse strand, counting down.
TCTGGTAGAGGAAAGAGCAGGGACACCTGGGAATCGGGCCGTGCAGCCTGAAGAGCCTGCTGCAAGCTGGAAATTCCTTTGAAGTCCCTTGTTTTATCTTTCAAATTCATGTGAATTTTTCATTCCAGACCATAAAATATCCATGTTTGCTTTAATATTAAAATGTTTAACATTACTGGCTTAACTTCTACCCCTCTTCTTCCCCCAAATCTTCAATAAAACTGGCAATGCCACACTCTGGGACCCAGCAGGTTCCAGAACCTGCAGCTGGGACAGCCCTCCTGCCTTCCCCGTGCTGCCCGCTTTTGCGTCCACCACCATCCACCTCCACTCTCTACCCCAAGGGAGAGAATCGTGGGCTCCCTGCCCTGCCAAGAACATTCCCCTGAAGGGGTAAGTTACAAATCCAGAGCCCCTGGCTCCCCCTTACCTTCTTGCTTCAAGTTTCCCCTTCTCAGCTGGAAAGTGATAAAGAAAGGAACCAGCTGTCTTTGGTGCTGGGAAACAATTATTGCATTGCCTCTGAGTTTAAGGTATATGGGAGGCAGGCTTTTATGGCTCATAGGCCTCAGTTTCTGGGGCTCTCCTCATCCTGGGGGACCCCAGAGCTCCCCCAGACCTCACCGGCAATGGCACCCAATGGCAGCCTACACTTCTACAGGACTCGAAACAGGGAGCTGTTCTCCAGCTCGCCACAGAGCCTGCTCAGCCTGTGTCTCTTCCCTACTCAATTTGAGCAGACACCCAGGCCTCAGTTTCCTTTCTCCAGGGTCTCTGGTTAGGGGCTGAGGCCCAGGGGGTACGTGTGGATGGAGAGCCCATGCAGAGAGCCTCAGGGATGGAAACCTGCCCCATCGAGGCCGCCAACCCGGGCCTCTGCCAGGCTCTCTTGCTGCCCTTCCAGAGGGAAGCAGGGAGTTGGGAGCCGGCTCAAGCCCCAGCTCCATGGCCTTCCGGCGCAGGTGCCTACTGCAGAGGGCCTCCAGTTCTGGACGCAGAAACAGGGGAGTTGTGGGGTGGTTGTAGGGTTCAAAGAATGAGGAATATCAATGAGCTCTGCAGCCGGAGGGCGAACCCCAATGCCCTTGGGCCACAGCCCTTTCTTGCCCATGACACACATCCCTGCTGTCCAGAGCGTGTGCGTGTGCGTGCGTGGGGGGGGCGTACGTAGGACACAACACTCACCGGGGGGTGCTTGCGCTTCCTCCCAGGCCTCCCCACCTTCCGTGTGGTCGTGCCGGGCTCCTGCCGCTCCTCCTTGCCACGGGGCTCCTCCTGCTCCTCTCCCTCCTGCGGGCACAGACAGAGCCTGTGAAGCCAGAGTCGGGGAGGCTGGAGCCAAGAGGCACATGGTCAGAGGCCCGTCCCAGGCTGGCTGTGGCCTCCCTTCCAGCCCAGCCTCCACCCACCCCACCTGCCCGGCAGCCACACTTCCAGGCCATGCCACGCCATTCCCGCTGGCAGGGATGACGTACACCCTCTTTTGTCTGGTGACACTCAAGCCACCCTTTAGAGCCCTCCCTACCCCCCAAAAAAACTATTTTACATGAGTACAAACATTAGTTAGTATTTTATGAAATAATGCTTATTGAAAAGAATAAAGACACATGAAAAGAAATGTGAAATTTGGGAGGCAGATGTGGCTCAAGCAGTTGAGTGCCCACCTCCCACATGGGAGGCCCTGGGTTCAATTCCCAGTGCCTCCTAAAGAAGACAGACAAACAACGAGCAGACAACAAGCAAAAACAAACGAGCAGGGAGCGGATGTGGCTCAAGCAGTTGAGCGCCCGCCTCCCACACGGGAGGTCCCAGGTTAGGTTCCCGGTGCCTCCTAACGAAAAAACAGGCAACAAGCAAAAACACGAGCAAACAGACAAGGGAGCCATCTTGGGGAGCATAATGGGGGAAGAAATATGAAATTTATCAACATCTCTCTGAAGAACATACAATCCTTGAAATGAGGGCTATCGTAAAAAACGGCAAGCATGGGGATGGATGTGGCTCAAACAGTTGGGCGTCTGTCTCCCATATGGAGGGACCTGGGTTCGATCCCCGGGACCTCCCGGTAAAATAAATAAATACAAATAAATAAAATGCTTAAAAGGAAAAAAAAAAAAAATGGCAAGCTTTTATAGCCACTGTAAACACATCTGCCCTGAAGCATTTGCTCTGTGGCGACGGAGCTGCATACACCTGTTTCACCCACAGGAGCATCTCAGGGGCCACGCTGTGAGTCTTCTTGACCCCCCTCATTCACCGAGCTCTGGACCAGGAAGTTCATAATTTACCTCCAGCTACACACACACAGCACCTGCCCAGGGCCAGGCCCTCCATAAACTCGTCTCAAGCAGCACAGACTTAAACCTCGAAAGTCCTCTTGCCTGAGTGCTCCCGCCTGGCCACAAACCACCCACGAGCGCCTTCTGACTCAGCGGGGCCCGGCATGACTAACCACCAGCAGAAACATGGCTGGGGGGAGAGAGAAAGGGACCCTGACCCAGCAAAGGGACAGCAGGCTGCTCCTCCCACCCAGCATGTGTCAGGAGCCGAAAGATGGCTCTGAGGCCCTCCTGGGAGGGGGGCAGCCCAGAGCGACAGAGAAGGGGAAGGTGCACAGGTTCCCCGGGGACTCAACTGAGCTGGCCCTCAACATCCTATCAACTTTCATTTTCTGTGATTTCAAAATAGCTCTGTGGTTTGCCACATTAATTTTAAGGTCACGATGGGACAAGCAAGTGGAAACCTACTGTGACCAGCTGTAGACATTAGACCAAGGAGAGGGGCACCGCTGCCCCGTCGGTCCCACCCTCCGTTCCTCCACTGAGGCACCCACCCCAGGCATGTCTGTGAGGTGCCTGCCATGTGAGAGGCAGGTGCTGGGCAGGAGAGACCCCCGAGGGAGTTACAGGGACATCAGGGGCTCAGGCACGGCAGGGAAGCCTCCCAAGCGGTGCACGTGGAGGGGACAGAGACATCGGGCCTAGCTCCAGCGGAGGCTGATAAAGGAGATGGAGAGAGAATGGCTGGAGGGGCAGGAGCCACACATCAGTGTGCTGTGGGAACAAGGAGACAGTGGCCAAGCCAAGACCGCTGTCAAAGACAAAGAGGACAAAGAGAAGCAGTGGCTCGGGGTGGTGTGTGTTGACCTCAGAAAGGGCACCATCAAGAAGCAGTGCAGAAGGACAAGGCAGGGACCGGAGAGGAGCCGAGGAGGCCACTTCGAGGAGCCCAGCCGAGCAAGGGTCTGGAAGACAGGAGAGGGGACCGGAGGGCCGAGTTGGGCGTGGGCTGGCCCTGGGACCAGAGAGCCTCATGGGGCTCTTTTCAGGAAACCACGGCAAAGAAGAAGTGAGAGGCTGGGGAGAGCAGCCAGCAGGTGGCAAGGCTCATGGGGGTCCTGGCAGTGGGTCCGAGGGCACATGCCCCTTGGAAGGCCAGGCCTGCTGGCTCTGAGCTATTTCCCGAGGCCCCCCAGACACCTCCTTTTAAAAAAGGATGAAGAAAACCCTTGTATCTCACAGAGAGAAAGTATCACCGATGCAGCTTAATACGAGTGTCGGGCTCACTGGGATCTACACAGCTGTGGGGAATTTCAGGCTGAGGTGGTACTTTTTCGCCCGCTGCTAAATGGGCACTGTGTGATCATTCTCAGCATTTCCAGAACCTTCAGGGTCAGCTTGAGGTCATGGAAACCGCACAGGGCCTGACCCACGTGGTATGAGCTCGGCTTCTCCATTTGTTTAGCTACATGGCTATTGTCTCTGGGCCTCAGTTTTCTCATCTGTTAGATGGGGGCAGTGAAGGGGTCCATTCTGCCGATAGCCCAGGCTTTTGAGAGGACAGACGAGCAAACAGTCTGTCCGCTCGTCTGTTTTGTTCACTGCTGCACCCCCAGGGCCTGAATCACAGGGCTTACCAGCCCCTGGCAGCTGGAGGCTCCAGGCCAGCCTGGGCAGCCACGGGGCCTAGACCATGGGGTACATAATCAAGCACCCCAATAGATGTCCCACCTTCCCTGAATTCTGCGGGGCAATGATTTCTCCAAAAAACTGCCTTTCATTCTGAACTAGGCAGGGATGTGACGGCCAGTCAGATGCTCTGACCATCCAGAAGGCCCCCAGTTCCACCCCGCACGGACCTCCTGCCTTGACCTTGCAGGACAGGCAGGTGCTGGCTTCCGTCAGGCACGCGGAGACAGCCTTTGGGGGTCCCCTTTCCAGACTCAGACCCAGAACCCTCACCGTAACTCCTCACCGCAGACCACCATGCTGGGCCTGGCACGTGTTTTATTCCTGTAGAATTCCACTCTGTGCAGCATCCCCCCGTTCCAAAGGGTGGGCTCCCCCGGTGCCGCCACCTCTCCAGGCCAGACCCCTGGCCTTTCCATGACTGCCCGGAGCACGGCTTGGTGAGAAGCACATGCTTTGAGGGCAGCCTGTCATTCTTCCATGCTGCAGGGACAGGTCACAGGTCAAAGGGGAGGCCACACCTTCTGACCCGGGCCTGTCCGCGGGTCACACAGACAAGAGGGGAGGGAGACGGGCAGAGCAGGGCGAGCAGCTGGAGCAGGGGCTGTGCCCCTCAAGGAGGCGGAGAGTGGCTCATTCTCACATCTGTCACGGGGCCTGTTTTATTGAAAATCTCTGCTGATGGGTTGAGCAAAGGAATCTAAAACATGCTTATCCAATCTCAAGGAGCACTGAATTAGGAGGCGTTGCTAATACTCTGAAAGAGAGGAATAGGACTAGCACCAGCTGGAAAACAGACACGTTTAGCAGGAACAGATCTGAGCCTGGGTTGGCTTTGTCACCTGTCCAGCAAGGGGACGGAGGCAGTCGAGACCTCCAGGGGGAGGTGGCACGAGGGGCCAGGGCAGGTGGGCAGTTCTCGTAGGGCAGGCTTTGGAGTCGGCAGAGCCGGACTGGAAGTTTTGTTCAGCTCTCTACGTTTCAGTAACATCAAGCTCTTCTACCTCGCTGAGCCTCACTTTCCTCACCTATAAAATGGGGATACCAGCTCCTTCCCAGGGAAGTTAGGAGAATTAAAGGAGGTAATAGATACAAACGCCGGCACTTAGGTAGTCCCTCACTTCCTCCCGCCCCTCGCATCCTGACCAGCACCTTTCACAGAAGCTCCCCGTCCCGACCCCTCCCGGCCCCCCCACCCCTGCACATGGTATGCAGGCGGCCACGGCTCACTTCCACTGACAGCCCCCACATCTGGCTACTGCGTAAGGCAGGACCTGGGGCGCAGGGCGCATTGCGAAATGCAAAGCTGATTATGCCAGAGTTTAAGCCCTTTCCAGGGGGTTCCAGGGGCCTGCCAAGCTCCCGAGCCCCTGTGGCTCCGGGGTCTGGCCCAGCCCCCATCCCCCACCCCACCCCCGGCCCCAGGGTGCCGGCAGACCCTCCAGACCTGCCAGGTGCCAAGGCAGGCTGCCTCCCTCCTCCTCACCTTTGCCAGGAGGGAACTTTCTCCTGGATCTCCGGCATGACTTTCCCCTTAGGGTTACCAGCACACCCTTACTCACTTCCCAGATTCCTCTGCCCGGGGCCACTCTGCCCCTCCCAGCCGTTACCCAGATGGAGCCTGCAGATGCACCCTCTCGCCCACGGCGCCCTACTCCGTGCTGCTTCCAGCGCCCCAGCCAGGCTAAGAGCTCCTAGAGGGAAGGGACCCTGTCTCATTCACATTCGCCTGCCTCTGGCACAGGGCAGGCACTTGAAAAATACATGATGAGTGTCTGTCACACAGTAGGTGTGCTCTCTTACACACACATACAGGCACGTGTGCAAATCCACTAACCTGCATGAATACAAGTGTGCAGGAGATTAAGTGCCGTTGTCACCTCTGTGGCTCCAGACCCAGGGAAGGGGGTGACTAAGATGTACTTCCTAGCTTGCATGTAGCTATGTCACTTTACATTGATGTAACTCTTCACAGCTCTCAGAGCACTTTGGAATTGATGGCCAGATAGACTGGGGCTTACCGTCAGCCTCTCTCTATAAACTTCTAAGGCTAGGATTTGACCTACATTTTAACACAGCGCCCTGGACGGATTATTTTAAGCCACACACAACTTCTCATTCTGATGAGCCGGGCTATGACGATCATAATCTCTCGCATTTGTGCGATACATGGTAATGAACAAAGCATTTTCACATATGTTATTTCATTTGATCCTCACGCTTCGCAGAGAGCAAGGCCAGGATGATATTTTCCATTACACAGGCGGGAAATCTGAAGCTCAGAGAGGTTATCTGACTTGCAAAGATCAGAGAGCCAGGAAGGGGAGGGAGGGAGACACGTGGGACCAAAAGTTAAGTCTTTTGACTCCCAGCCCTCAGGTCTTGCCGCTGGAACGTGCCACCCTGTCCCAATCTGCCACGTTCTATTGACATGTGTGTGGAGGGCAAGGCATACACCAGCATTCCCTGCACACACATGTACTCTCTCAGTTGGCAGAGACCACCCCCTCCCCAGACACATGTCCCATGAGGACCACGCCCAGAGACAGCTGGCTTGAGGGACGTGCTCTCCTAGTCCATAAACCAGATGCTACTGACCCAGCACCCATGAAGCAGATGTCTCAAGTCAGTGTTCGAGTCAAGGGGCTGAACTTGCCGGCTCTAGCCAGCCACTTGCCCGGGGCCCCCCGGGGCAAGAAGCACGTACAGCCTCTGCCAGCTGGCTGCCTGGCCTCCCGGGGACGGTCTGTGGTCATGAAATCCAGTGAAACAAACTGGCTTCTCCAGCAGGCAGGGCCTGCCCTGGGCCGCCCGAGCACCAGGATGGCGACCGCGGGCACATGCGTGCGTTCACGTGCCCAGGCAGGCCCTGCAGGGGTCCTGGATGGAGGGGTGCGGGACAGGGTGCACGGCTCGGAGGGTGGACAGGAAGGAAGCAGACGGCTGAGGACCCACGTGTGGTCAAGCAGTGGCCCAGGAGTCACTGTGGACACTGCTAAGCCCACGGAGCTCTCCAAAGCCTCCTGCCGGTGTCTGATCCCAGGCACCTCCCCCATTGTTTCAATCAGTCAACAATATTCAGCAAAGATCCAGTGGCTGCTTCCTCCACTTGATTTTATCATTACTGGGAAGCCTCCCATCCCCCCCAAAAGGCCATGCGGAGGGCAGGGCCAGGTCTCATGGGTCCCTCCCTTGCCCCCAGCTCCTACACACAGCAGGCACTCCATTAATGCTAAGTATTTGAAATTGGTACTGCATGTTCTCCCAGCCTGTGCCCATGCTGGGTCCTCACTGTCTTCCAGAATGGAGGCTCAGAAGCCCACCAGACCCCACCCCCAGGACGCGGTGAGCCCTCGGGGCTGGGGCTGCAGCCACAGCCAAGCTGTGGTCTCTGCCGTGGTGACAGGGAGGCCTGGCCGCACTGCACGTATCGAGTGCCCACTGGGTACTGAATACAAAGGTAGGGAGAGAGCGTAGGTGAAGCAGCACGTACCTGACAGGGAGCTGAGGGCCAGCGAGCCGCGCTCCGCCACCTCCGTGGCCACCAAGCCCATCCCCCTTTGCTCCTGCAGCAGCCCCACCCAGCCTCTGCGCTGGGCCCCTCCAGCCCTCTCTGTCTGCATTTCCCCACTGCCTTTCCACAGGCTCTCAGCAGGACGTGACCCGACTTGCTTTACAGAGGAAAGAATCCAGATAAAACCACCAGGTAGCCATGTGACCTCTGTCAAGTTTCTCAACCTCTCTGAGCCTCAATTCATCATCCGGGAAATGGGGATAAAGACAGCAGCTGCCTCCTCGGTCACTGGAGGATGAAGTGAGCTAACTGCCACCCCTTCGCAGGCCCTTCCCTCTCTGCGCGCAGAAGGTGGTGTGATTTTGAGCGATATCCCCAGATGCCCTGTGGCTCTCCTCCCGTGCCCAGCTCAGGTGCCAGAGAGGAAGGACAGCTTCCTCATCTGCCAGGTGCCCTGGGACCCCCACCCCAGCTCTGTTCCACACCTGCCCTGTTTGAGCTCAGTCATTCCCCGCCAGGCCCTGTGGGACCCGCCTTCCTGGCAGGCCTGGGCTCTGGGTCTCTCCTGTAATCTCCACCCTCCCAGCGTCAACCCAGCCACTCAGAGTAGGAGGGACCTCGAGTGACCTTGGGCCCAAGTGCGGCCCCTCACCCGGGCCCCTGAAGGTGGCCCTCGCCATCAGGAGCTAGGTGTCACTGCTCTCTTACCCACTACCCTGGCCTTGGGCTTGCTTCTGTTCCGTGGGGGGAGGGAAGAGCTGTGCAGGGGCTAAGGGGCGTTGGGCCTGCTTGTACCTGTGCACCTGGGGAGAACGGGCCTTCCTTCCAGGCCTGGGTTCTCAGCAGGCTCTCTACCCCACCCCCACTGCACTGCCCTGTCCATGCTCGTCTCCCACTCCCATGCAATCCTTGGGCTGCAGTGGCATAAATGGATGGATGGGTGGACGGGTGGATGATGGATAGACTGGGATTGATAGGTAGATGCTTGATGGATAGGTAGGTAGGTAGATAGGTAGGTAGAGCGAAAACAAATGATAAGGCTAGCTCAACATGTGGCAGGCCCCTGTGTTAACCACAAAGGCACCATCTCATTTAAACCTCGCGAGCTGACAAGATATCATTTACCCACTCAGAGGTCACACAGCTTATTGGTGTCCAAGTCCAGATTCAAACACAGGCTGTCTCCAGAGCACGATGGACCCCACCCAAGAGGTACTGAGCGCACGGCTGGCTGCACTTGCTGCAGCCTCCCTTGGAGACTTTTAGAGCCTCTGAAGCCTAGCCCATAGGTCCTGGGCAGCTCACGGGCAGCTCGCGGCGTGCCCTATTTACACAACACATTTACAGGTTCTGCTGCACACGCGGAAGCACTGAATAAAACTCACTGAGCTGAAAATGTTCCTGAAGAAGCCTGGGTACCGCTACTCTTCCTGTAACTTCTTAAACGGATCAAGGGCATGCTGTTTAGCGACTGGGAAGCGAGGGGCCAGCCCTAAGTGAGCTGTGGGCATCTGCGTGCGACAAGGGCGGAGGGTGCCGGCGGCAGGCAGCACACCTGGCGGCTGCCACGACAGTCCAAGAGGGGAGCTGGGGGGCCCACCCAAGGACGCCTTGGCCTTGCACACCGGGGCGGAGGAAGTGCTCACAGCCCGAGGGAAATCTGTACCAGCCAGGTCTCTAGGCTGAGCTGCTGACTGGCCATGCACGCACACACACACGTGCACACATGCGTGCACATGTACTGTGCTTTCCAGCACAAACCTGCACCCGCGGCTGCCACTTCTACCACACAGGGGGAGAGGGTGTGATCGGGGAGAGTTGTCCCGGGAGGGGGACCGAGAGCTCTACAGGGCTGGCTTGTCCTACTCATCTCTGTATCTTCCCACCCCCTTCCTCTCCCGGGTCCTCCAGGGATGTTTATTCATAGTTGAGCCCTACTAAGTGCTGGGCACCTGGGAGGGAAAAAGAGGAAGGAAGGAGGGAGGGAGGGAAGAGAGCAGTATGTCTAGGAAGGAAGGTAGGCGGGCAGGAGGGCAGGAAGGAAAGAAGAAAGGAACAGAAAGCAGCATGTGTCCTCTGTCCTTGGCGCAGCCACATAAAGGGGGTGTGTCTGGGGGCGTGTCTGCCCAGTCACACACCCCAGCCCAGGCAGGTGACTTCCCCCAGTGGGCAAGAGTGCCACAGAACAGAGAAAGCCTCCCGGGTGTTCTCTGACCTTCAAGCTAAGTAAATCCACTTCAGCCTGTGGCAGAAAAAATGTGGGTGGGATACAGAGCATCCCTTCTGGAAGGTGCCCTTCACTCCAGCCCCCTTCACACAGGTGGCCAGAAGAGCCCAGAAGCCAAGAGCACAGGCTGCTGGGTTCAAAGCCCAGCACCACCACTGACTAGCTGTGTGACCTTTGGCAAGTGACTTAACCTCTCTGAGCCCCAGTTTAGTCCTTCATAAGATGGAAGGATGAAGACAGTGCCTGCCTTATCAAGCAGTGAATGAAATACAATAACGCAGGTACAGAGCTTAAAAGAGGGCCCGACAGATGAGCAGCACACACCGAATCCTGGCCATTAATTTCTGAGATCAGAGGACAGGAGCAGTGACTCCTGGCCAGGCACGGCTTCATATCTGGTGATCTGGGGGGTGTCCTTGACCCCCTTTCCTGCTTCCTCTGCCCCTCACTGTCTCCTTGCGCAGGGCTGGGTCCCCTGCCTCCCTGAGCCCCTTGGAGCCGAGGCTCGTGGCCTCCCTGCCCACCTTGTGCAGTAGAGGCCAGACGCCCTGCTGTGACCACATTTCCCCAGATGACCCACCCTGGCCACAGCCCGAGGGGCTTGGCCCCGCAAAGCCTGCCACCACCCTGCCCATCACGTGGGTGGCGGATGGAGGAGCAGGTGAGGCAGGGGGAGGGAGGCTGGTGGGCAGGTGCCAGGGACACATGCAGACCCCTCAATGCGACCCCAGCCCAAGTGTGGCCGCCCCGGCCTGTCCCCACCACTCTGCACTCTGCGTGCTCCTGGGCTCAGGAAGGGTTCTCCTTCAGAGGGGTCTTGGCCACTCTTGCTTTTCCTTCCATCCTCCCCACAGAATACCTCCTGTGCACCTACTCTGTGCAGGGGGGCTATTCCAGGCCCTGGGGGTTCACCTGGAAGCAAGGGGCTGGGGCCTTGCCCTCACGGGGCAGTGGTGGGGCCAGGCACGATCCCCACCCGGGATTCTCAACTGTTGGCTACAGAAGCCCCTGCAGGGCTGGCTAGAGCCCAGGGTGCCTGGCCCCACTCCCAGAATTTCTCCTGCAGTCTGTGTGGGCTGGGGCTCAAGCTTTTGCAATTCTAACACCTTTCCAGGTGACGCTGATGCTGCTGGGGGCCACATTTTGAGACCCACTGGCCTAAGCTGCCATTCACGGCAGACTGAAGCAAGGGCTTTTGCCAGCGAGGACGAGAGTAAATTAGGGAGAGGGCCGAGGTGGCAGAATAAACACAGGCATGGCAGTTCCGAGTGGGGATAGGGGGTGAGGTGCACGGGGACGGCAGGGAAGGAGGTGCAGGGGCAGGTGGGGCCAGGCTGGGAAGAGGCCCATGGGTGGGGGTGGCCACACCCCTGCCCTCTGGCTCACCGAGCAGTTTCTCAGCCCCCAGGTACCCCTGGCAACCCTGCCAGACCCCTGGAGCCACTGCAGACCAAGCGTGTGTCCTCAGCCTCTGCAGCTCTGCTCTCTCCTGCCCCAGGCCCAGCTTTCACAGGAGGGAGTCTGTGCCAGCGCCATGGCCTGCCCTCCCCGGCGGCTCCCTGGAGCTGCTGGAGTCAGCCCAGAGATGCCAGGGAAGTGTGCCAGGCAAGGCAGCTGGGGAGGAGCGCCTGGCCGCGCCCCGGCCCTCATCTGTCCAGGCTGCTGCCATCTCTTGGTGTGACCACCTCGCCCTGCCAGTGCACGTGGGTGCTCGCTCTATCAGCACCCGGAGCCGGGCTGGGTGTGTGTTTGTTGCTGCTTGAGCCAGGGCAGTTACTATGGGTAGATAATAATAGCAGCCGTAATCCCTCATAATTGGACCAGACTTGGCTGTCTGCAGGGCACTTCCATGTCCGTGACCTCATCTGACTTCTACACCCCGCCCCCCGTAAGACATTAGAGGACCCCCATTTTCCAGCAGAGCAAACCCAAGCCCAGGTGGCCTCAAGTGTCATCTCCCATGAGTGACACACTTGGGATGGGGACTGGTGTTTCTGACTCCTTGTCCAGTGCTCTTTCCCTGTCCTGAACCGTTGGTAATATAGAGCCAACCTGCTGCCCCCCCCCGCACGTGGGGGCCGGCGGCAGTGGTAGGGGCACGGGGCACACACGGTTCAGGAAGTTTGGCCCAGCTGTCCATACCTTCCCCGCCTTGGGGGCGGGGTGACCACTCACTGCATGTGCAGGAATGGAGCTGCTGTGTCAGCGATCGGCCATCAGGCCAAGGGTGGGTGAGTGGGACTCAGGGTCACCTAAATCCAGCAGAGAAGCACAGCAGGCCTAGAGAGGGAGGAAATTCTCCCTGGCCACAGCTGTCACTTAGGAACACACGTCCTTGCAGGTGTCCCCAACCCGCGTCCTGGCGGGAGACACCCAGAAGTTCCGTGGGATCACCTAGACCATAGCCACTCTTGCTCTTTGGGGTCAGAAAGACGGGGACCCTGTGGCACTCTGCAGGGTTCCAGGTGGGGAGGGCGGGTCTCCGGGCTTCCTGTGCTCGCCTGGGGAGAGTCCACCCAAGGCCCTACATAGGTGGGGCAGTGGGAACAGCTCAGATCCAGGAGGCATCTGACCCGCTAGGCAACCCCAGAGGGCCACGCTTCCTCGGGGCTCAGCTGTAAACTAGGGTCATTGTAGCTTGCCCCACTGGTTGCAAGGGCTGTCCCGAGGACTAAATGGACCAATGGATAAAAACTACCCAGAAAATGGAAAGATGCTCTTAGGATGAGTGAGCCCAGGAAGGAGCTAAGCATGCCTAAGGGAGGGCAAGCAGAGAGCAGGCCCCGGGGCTGCCCCAAAGGCGGGCGGCAGAGCTGGCATCCCTGGGGCTCTAGACCCCAAAGCTGCTCCAGGGCCCCGCGACTGGTGCCCAGGCTTTCACCCTTGTTCCAGAAGGACAAACTGCTGCCCTCACGAGCATGCCTTGCTCCTGCCAGGTGCCACCAAGCATCGCCACCCCACAGTCCCTGCTCAGGCAGAGGGAACCATGGGAACCAAGGTACGGCGGATACACATGCCAGGAAGGCTCGTGGCCGACAGTTTCCCTGGGAGGGCGGCCCTGCATTTATCATTCCATTGGACAGAGCAGGAAAATAAAGTCCAAGAGCGAGGCTGAGGTGGGGGTGGCTCTTCCCTATAGGTGGACACAGTTGGTAATGTCCCGTGGCACCTTCCGGAACCCTGCAGGGGCTCCCATCAGTCTGACGTAATCCCCCTGCCAGCGTTAGGCCCATCCGAGAGATCCTCAGCAGAGGAAAGAGGTCAGCCCGCACGGGGCTCTGAAAACAAGGAAAGCACCACCTCCGAGAGGCACCGAGGCTGGCCCCCACGCCCAGCAGGCCCCTCAGAGCTGTTTTGTTTCTGGCCACCCAGAAGCCACCAAACACCTTGGGGAAACCGAGACAGCTAAAACAGAGAGGTAAAGGGACCCACCTGAGGACTCACAGCTAGTAAGAGGCGGAACCTGAAAGGAACCCCGGTTGGGGACACTGCACGACTGGCCCCTCCCAACTGCACAGACCTCTGCTCCAACACCGGGGTGGTTAAAAGTTTGGGATCTGGAACCCAAATTCCCGCTCCACCACCAGTACTTGACCTCCCGCAGCCTCAGTGTCCTCGTTGCCAAAATAGGCCTGTCCCTGGTACCCAGCAGAGGGGCTGCTGTGGAGACCGAGGGGGCGCGCACCCACGCTGTCATCATCCCAGGCGGGGCCCTCCCCCTCCCGGGGCGCGGCCAGAGGGTCCCCTGCGGTCCTCACCTTGCGGTCCTCGTCCCGCTCCGGAGCGGAGCTGCCGGTGTCCCCGGGGCCGCTGGAGGGCATTGCGGGCAGCTGGGCGGTGGGCGGCAGGCTGGGGCTGCGCGGGGCTGGGGGGCTGCTTGGCTTTGGGGAAGGAATTATTGTGGTCTTTGTGAGCAGGAGTTACAACTTAAACATAGATCCGGTGCTGAGCCCTCGGGTGCGACGCGGCCGGGGTCTGCCTGCGGGTGTGGACTCCCTAGGGCTCCACCTGCGGGAGAAGAGAAGCGGGGTCAGCCGGGCAGGGCACCCCCAGGCCCCGCCGTCCCCGCCGTCTGCCCGGGCTCCCCGACGCCTGGTCCCTCGCTCAGGCCAGCCCGGGGACCCAGAGAGTGGGGGGGGAGACTGAGGCAGGCCCACCTTCTGCTTCCCAGCAGCCTCCCGGGGCCTCCCCCTCGCAGTGGCGCAGTGGGCGCCGCTTCTGGGACTTCAGCGGCCTCCTGGGCCTCCTCCCTCCTCTTCTCATCAGGTTTTTTTTTTTTTTTCCTTTGAAAGCTTCCCGCACCCTCCCTCCCACCCCAACCGCCCCCTGGGAAATCCCAGCCTCCCCGCGGCCCCCAGCCCAGCTACATTTTCCTTCCACCGCGGCCCCTGCCCCCACCCGCGGTGCCACGTGGAGGAAGTGAGCCGCAGTCACAGGATGTAGTGAAATGAGTGTCACTTCACCCAGGCCCAGGGCCCGGCCCCGAGGAAGTTGAGGGCTGAGCTCTGAATGGGGCTGCGGCCAAGCTGACGCCCCGGGGGGGTGCTGCTTACGAGAGGGGCCGCTCGCCTCCACCCCCACCCCAGGAGCCAGCGCAATGCATGGGGGGCTGGAGGGGACTCTGGGATTTTAGGGCGTGGCGCCCCCCCCCCCGCCCCCCCCCGGGCCCAGGTGTAGATACCAAGGTCTGCCCAGCCAGGTGGCACTGCACACCCAGAGGCACCCAGAGCTGCGCCCCCACCCTCTGCCTGAGAGTGCCCAGGGCCGGGAGAAGGAGCAGGGGAGGCCGGCTGAGCTGGGCCCCCACACCCTTCCCCTCCCAGTTCCCGGTTCTGCTTCCCTCCGGCTCCCCCCGCCCCGCCCTCCTGGCCTGCTTCTCCCATCCCCCTGTGACCAGGGCTCCCTGGAAAACCAGGAGCCAGAAAAAGCACAGGCTCAGCCCCTGCCCCCCTGGGCAGCCGACAGGGAGGTGGGAGCTGGGGAGCTGGAGGCTGGGAGGGGCCTCCTTAGGGTCCGGAAGTTAAAGACCTTCAGGCTGAAGGGGCTCCAGGCCCCATAGGGGCGCCCCCGCAGAGAAGCCCAGGTGCCAACACCTTACTCCACCCCCACGGCCCCCCAGCCCCCCAGCACAGTGCTCAGTGAATGTCACTTCACTTTATGGCGGAGTAAATGGCAGCAGCGAGAGGCTCTCCACTTCCTCCTCCCGGCAGCTACTGCCAGTATTCCCCGTTTACAGCTGGAGCTAAGGTTGAAAGCCGAGCTGGAACCCAGATCTCCGACTCTAAAGCTTTGAGAGGTTCACTGTGAAGCTTTGTCCCCCCACTTGCAGGACCTCACAGAAAACAGCTCTCGAGAGTCGAATGGAGAAGCGGTTCAAGCAGGGACCCGCCTCTCCCCTGCACTGCTGCTGAGCTCTACAGCTCCCGTCCACATCAGCCAGTGACCCCCTCAAATCTACTCCCCATTTGCTACAAACAAGCACCTCCCAGTCACCCCAAAATCAAAACCTACAAAAGCAAGCAGAAGCTAAGAGAGGCAGAGTCTAGTCGGAAGGGGCACTGAACTCCTGACTCGGGGCTTCTCTGGTCCTCATTTTCTCATCAGAAAATAGGAGACTGGACTAGGCCTCCACAAGACCCCTGCAGCTCTGACTGCCAGGCTGCTAGGAGAAGCCAGGCCGGGGAGGCCCTGCTGGAGGCTCCAGGGTAAAGGGAGGGCAGGGGCAGCAGAGCCTGTGCAGCGCAGACGAGGCCTCGGGTGGAGTCCGCGGAGACCCAGGCACGTCAGTCAGTCAGAGGCAGAAAACGCTTGGCCAGACATTGGTCTCAACACTGCCCTGAGGCCTAAAACACCCAGGGGACAGCTCTGTCACCAGAGGAGCTGCAAGACAAAACACTTTCAGAGAACCTCTGACTCCCAGTGGGGAGAGGAAGGAAGCGGCAGGCAGGGAAAAGCAGAACATCGCAGGGCAATGACCCTGAGGACAGGCACCCAGGAAAGGAAAGGAAATGTTCCTTCCTCCTCCCCCTCCCTCCGCCCAGCACCCTGGCATCTGTCCTCACAGAAAACGCAGCTGACAGGGTCCGTCTCCGGGTCCACGTGTGCTACTCAACGGACCAGCCCTGCCAGTGAGTGTGCCTCAAAAACATACAGCATTCTCGAGAGCCATCCAGGATACAGTTGGGCAGGCTGTAGACTGCACAACTCTATGGAGCCCAAGTTGGTGGCCCTGGTCCCAGACCTTGCCACAGTGCTTCCCACCTGCCCTTAGAAGTTCCTTCTTCTCTCAAGCGGTCCCACCAGCGCGAGTGCCTGCTCCTGGCCCACAGTCCCAACACAGCAGCACATGTCCAGCATGCCGGAACGGCCATGCTGCTCCCAGCACCAAAGCACCCTCATCATCCATGTCAAGGGCCGCATCACAAAACCACCACCACCACCAAATCTGTGCCAAGAGCCCGCCACATGACAAGCAGCTTTTATTTTCTTCTTTGTACATCTCTCCACAGTGAACCTGAATCACGTCTATAACAACAAAGTCAACAATTTATTTCTAAGGAATCCCATCATGAAAATATCACTGTCATCCCTCCTTCACTGACAAAACAGTTGTGGAAAAGGAACTGGGATTTTTTGAATAGAGACACAAAATTTCACTATTTCTCTAAACCCAAGTTAAAACTCAGTAGAAATATAAATATGTTTATTTATTCTTTTTAAGAAGATGTAAAGCCACAAGATTGGGCTGAACACCAACAGATTTTTGGAATTTGGAAAGCAGACTTGTATCAGACGACGACGTGAGAGCTGATTGATAACACAGCGTCCTTCGCAAACGCTTGACATGAGAGTGTCAGGTACCATGGGACTAGGGGGATGAGGATGTGTGTGCGAATGAAGATAACTGAAGGAAGAAGTAAAATCCCTAGCTCCGGTCCCCCCAGAAGTCTGACAGCTTATTCTCTGGAGCGGGTATAACGGGGTCCTTGGCTGATTGAAAGCCAAGGTGATACACCACCACCAAGATCAAGGGCAAGCCGAATGCCAAGCTCGAGGCCCCCAGGCCCTTTGCCCACTGGTCTTCTGGAACACCGGCAGTCGGACCGTTACCTTTTTCTCCAGACAATCTAATCAGTCCAGCAGGAAAAGCCCAAGGATACTGGTCCTGACTCTGGGATCAAATTGGGGCCAAAATGGCTGGATCTGAGAGTCAGCAAGTCCTATTACCATGCTCAGAGCCTCCAAGCAGGCCGAAGGAAGCCTCCAACAGGGAAGACTGACACCAGAACAAATAAAGCAAAAAAAAAAAAAAAAAAAAAACAAACAAAAAAAACAAGTTGGAGGGAACAGACTTTATGCAGAGAAGATACTTCATCCATGAAACAAGAATGGGATGCTATTAAAAAAAAACACTCAGAGGGAAAAAAAGAAAAAAGAGCTCCTAGAAATAGAAATTGTTCTAGCAGAAATGCAAAGCTCAACTGAAGGGCTACATTAACGAGAATAAGAGATGGAAAAAAGGAGAGGAAGGGAAAAGAAATTGGTCCAGAAGCTTCCATATCTAAATAACAAGAAAAAGCAGAGGGGAGATAATTATTAATAAATAATTCAAGAGGATGTCCCAGAACTTAAAGACACGAGTTGCCTGGCAGAAAAGGCCCACTGCGTGTCCAGCACAATGAGTGGACGCAGCCCCATACCCAGGGCACATCACTGTGAAATTTCAGAACACGGAGATAAAAAGAAGAGCTTATAAATTTCTGGAGTGGGGAAGAGGACGTGGCATATAAAGGGTCAGGAATCAGAATGGCTTCAGGCTTCTCAACATCAATATTGAAAGCAAGAAGAAAAAGGACCAATACCTTCAAAATTCTTAGGAAAATTATTTAGCAGTTAGAATTCTGTACCCAGCTAAATTATCATTTAAGTGTGAGAGTAGAATAAAGACATTTTCAGAAACATATGAGGTCTTGTGCTTTCTCAGGAAGCCACAGGAAGAAGTCCTCTAAGGAGAGTCAACCCAGAAGAAAAGAGAAGAGACTCTCCAGGATGATGGAGAAAAGAGGCCACACGATGACAACCTGTCAGGAGCCACAGAGGGCAGCCAGTTCAGGCCCGAGCAGCGTGACCCAAAGCTCAGCAGGTGACTTGATGACTCACCTCTTTAACCTGCCTTGACCTCCCCTTTGCCCTTTTTTTTTTAAATGTATTTTTTCTTTCAGCACTTTATTTCTTTTTAAATGTTTATTTTATTTATTTCTCCCCACCCCATTGTTGTTTGCGCTTACTGTGTCTGTTTGTCTTCCTTGTTTCTTTAGGAGGCACCGGGAGACGAACCCGGGACCACTGATGTGGGAGGGAGGTACCTAATCTCTTCAGCCACCTCTGCTCCGTGCTTGTGTCTCTCTTTATGTTTTTTCTTCTTGTGTCTCTTTTTGTGTCAGCTCGCCACACCTGTCCGTTGCGCCAGCTCACTGTCTTCTTTTGGAGGCACCGGGATCTGAACCAGCGACCTCCCACGTGGTAGGTGGGAGCCCATTCACCTGTGCCACATTTGCTTCCCTCCCCTCTGCCCTTGATCCACCTCTTTACCCTGAGGAAATTACAGGTATCCCCCTAGGTGTCCACAGTTTTGCTATCTAAACTCAGGAACTGAATGGACTTGGATACTATGGGATATCTGTCTTAGAGAATGTTCTTGACATGAGGAGTAAAGGAAGCAAGAGGAAAACATGAGATCCAGAAAACAGGGACACTAACCAGAAGGAAGGCAATGGGGATGCTAAGGATGACCACAAAGGGAAGTCACAGAATGCCAGCTATAACCTACAATACACCTAGAGAGCAAGCAGCCCAGAAAGCAGGAGAGAGGATAACTCAAAAAGTGGAACTGAAATATTTATTACCTAATGTGACTGCCTTATAGAAAGCTGGACTGAAAGCTATTAGCAGGTGTGGTAGCAAACTGCAACAGGTACAAAGAAAATAAGACATGAAAAAATATGGTAATTATTAACTTCAGGAAAAGCAAAAAGAAAAGAAACCATCATAGTACACCACAAGGCTCAGCTGTGAATAACAGCTGCAATAGGCATAAAAATGTAAACATACGTTGATTTAACATATATATGTGCATAAGTACATGTATGTATGTGTATATATAAATCTCTATAAATGTATCTATAAATACAAATGTGTATACATATCACACCCACAATTATTACTTTGGCTATTGTTACAAATTACCACAATCTCAGTGGCTTAAAACAACACAGATTTATTATCTTGCAGTTCCAGAAGTTACAAGTCCAAAATGGTTCTCTTCCCTGGGCTAAAATCAAGATGTTGGCAGGTAGCATGCCTTCTGTCTGCTCCTTGGGAACACCTGTTTTCTTGACTTTTCCCGCCTCTAGTGGCTGCCCATTCCCTGGTTCCCGGCCCCCTTCTGTCTTCAAAGCCAGCAGCGGCCAGTTAGGTCTTACACCTCACCACACTGTGACTCTGCTGCCACCATCACCTCTCCTTCTCTGACCCTCCTGCTCCCTCTTTCCCTTGTAAGGCCCCCTGTGAGTCCATGGAGCCCACTCAGACCAGGACAGCCTCCCCATCTCAAAATTAGGAGCTTCATCCCATGTGCAAAGGCCCTTTGGCCATGTGAGGTAACATATTCACAGGTTCAGGGGATTAGGACGTGGACATCTTGGGGGGGGGGGGGGGTTTTTTCCCCCCCCCCCCCCCAAAAAAAAAAAAAAACTATTTAGGAGGATGGCTGAGAAGCAGAAGGGTTGAATATGTAAGGGAGTTAATTTTCATCTACTAAATAAGGGATCGATGTAAAATGTCTAAAATCGATGAATGAAAAATACGCACATTACTTAAAAAACATGGAGATGTAGAATTGCTGGAAGGAGCATAAAACAATCGAAAGGGGTTGCCTCTAAGAAGAGGAAGAAGGGAGTAGGGAAGGAACAACTGTATTTTGTACGAGCATTTGGGTACCATTTGACTTCTTCGATTATATGCATACACTACTGTGAGAAAGTAGAAAGAGAGAACGGGATGGGAGTGAGGGCTTCATCCCAGGGTGAACCACTGGTTGTGTTTGGCCTCCATTTCCTCCTCTATAAAATAAGAGTGTTGTACTAGATTTCTCAGGCCCTTCCACCACTGTTCTATGAAACCCTCGCATCCCACGGAATAACCATTATCAGCTCCTCACAGCCACACACCCACACAGAGTTCCATCACTAGCTATAAAAGTGGTACCTCCTTCTCCGCCCCCACCCCTGCCACCCCACCCCATCCTCTGCGAAATGTTTAATTCTCCAAATACGTCATTTCCACCAAATCTAGCCCATGCACAGCTTGGTGCACCTCCTTTATATTCCTCCCAAACTGCAACTGTGAATGTCACTGCTGCCTACATCCCCAACCACAACCCCAGCTCACGCAGACCAGAGACCCACAATCCAACCATCCTCAAGACCGCCCCTGCCATGTCAGCTCTCACTGCCACCACCACGATCACAGCACCATAACCACCTTCCTCGCCAACCCTCACCTTATTGCCAAGTTGACCACGTCCAAGTCTCATCTCATCTCATCGCTTTACCCAGCACCAAGCCCACTCGTCATCTCAGTCTCACCTTAGCAAGGGTCCCCATACAATTATCCTCTCCCCAAAACAAAATCATAATCGCCCACAAATCGACATCTTCCTCCACCAAAAAACAGTCCCACTGTCATCACCATTAAGAGCCCCCACCTCTCCATCTCAAGTCCTCTATCTGAATTGTTGAAAAGCTATTTGCCCATCCCCGTGGCAAGTCTTTCTACTTCCCGCTGCCCGAATTCGACCTTTCTCGCAGTGGACTTTGCTCTCATCTATCTAGTTACCCTCTCCTCCTCTGTATTGAGCTGACCTCGCCCCTTACCCCAGCCACAGGGTGAGCATGTGCCCAGGCCTGGCCATTTGGAGGCCTTCCTGGACCTTTTATTTTTATTTTATTTTTCCAGGGCTATGGAAAGATGCTAAGCTGGTAGGATGTGAGTCAGGAGGCGTTGGCTGCCGTCTTCCCCACCACGTGGGGAGAGCGTGCCTGAAAATAAAGACCGAGAGAGGAAGACCGGAGCACTGAAGTCATTGCCTGGGCCCCTGGCTCTATCTGGACCTGAAGGCAGGGGCATCCCCAAACCTCCCCATCACATAACTTCGGTGTGAGTAGGCTCTGTCACTTGTAGCCCACACAGCACTGACTCACACGCTAATCTCATGGCGTCCTCCCTGGGAGGCAGCAGAGCGCAGGGCTAAGAGCCCGGATGTGGGAAGCAGACAGTCCAAATCCTGGCCGTGCTTCTGATCAGCTGTGTGACCTGAGGCAAATCTGTGCCTCAGTTTTCTCAGTTTTCTCAATTGCAAAATGGGGGAATAATTGCTCCCAGGGCTGTGGTGAAAATTAAAGTGAAGTGAATTAAAAATGCTTACAAGAGGAAAATGGATGTGGCTCAAGCGATTGAGCTCCCGCCTACCAAATGGAGGTCCCTGGTTCGGTTCCTGGGGCCTCCTAAAGAAGACAGTGAGCTGGCGCGATGGGAAGGCATAGCAAGCTGACCCAACAAGAGACACAAGAAGAAAAATATAATGAGAGACACAACAAAGCAGGGAGCAGAGGTTCCCGGTGCCTCCTAAAGAAGACAGTGAGCTGATGCAACAAGAGACACAAAAAGAAAAAAAACACAATGAGAGACACAACAAAGCAGGGAACGGAGATGGCTCAAGCAATTAGGCACCTCCCTCCTATATCAGAGGTCCCGGGTTCAGTTCCTGGTGCCTCCTAAAGAAACAAGGAAAACAAACAGACACAGCAAGTGCAAACAATGAGGGGGTGGGGAGAAATAAATAAATAAAATAAATATTCTTTAAAAAATGCTTACAAGAGTGCCTGGCATGGAGACAACACTCCAGCACTCTTAACAATTTCTCGCCCCTGACTTAGCTAGCCCAGGGCCAGCTCCCCTTTCTCAAAGGTCCTGGAGTGCCTGGAAGAGCACATTGCCCAGGCAGGAGCTCATACTAATTAAGCTCCTAGGCCGTGCCAGGCCCTGCAAATACAGCTCTACAACGTCACCGTCTCATCAGTCCTCACACTAGCCCTTTGAAGTGGGTAACCTTTTTTTATCCCCATTTTCCAGATGAGAAAAATGAGGTGTACAGAAGTTAATAAAATTGCCCAAGATCGAGGGTCCGGAAGCGGCTCCACCCCATCAGGCTCTCCCACGGTCAGCATGTGACTGCTTGAGATATAGTCACTTTGGGTGGGGACTGGTCAGAAAACAGTTCCCAGTTAGGCTCCCTTTCCTGGTTAGGCCTGTCCAGAGTGGGGGCCGATGGGATGGAGCAAGGGGGTAAATATAACCTTTTTTTAAAAAATATTTTATTTATTTATTCATTTATCCCCCCCTTGCTGCTTGTGCTCGCTGGGTCAGCTAACCACGCCGTGCGGGCGGGCTTGCCTTCACCAGGAGGCCCCGGGAACCGAACCCGGGGCCTCCCATATGGTAAACGGGAGCCCTACTGATTGAGCCACAGCCGCTTCCCATAAATATAACCTTTTAATCATCGTATTCAGTGCCCTGCCCAAGGCAGGAGTCAATCACTTACTTATTCAGTCAACCAGTCACTGGGCACCCGAGCACGTACCAGTCCCTGTGCTAAGGGTCAGGCCTTCTCCTGCTTAACCCTCATAAACAATCCTCGGAAACGGGTACGGTTCCATTTTACAGAAGAAGAAACTGAGGCTTTCTAGCCCCAGCTAGGGAGCCCCGGGCCGGGGTCATGAATCCAGGTCTGGCCTTGCGCACACCTGGCGGCCTTCAGTCTCGGCTGAGCATGCGAAAGCTCGAGCCCAGAGCCGGCTCAGCAGCAGCTGTCCGCACCCCCGATGTGATACCAGCCCACAGGTAAGAGCTTCGAAGCCGGATTTCCTCTTTGGGCTTGGAAGGAGATGCCGACGTGTCCCACGGGATACAGAAGGCAGGAGAGCAAAGTGAGCCCCAGCCCATGCAGGCATGGGCCAGGGTGCTAAGTGCTGGGCCCGGTGCAGGCTGGGGTCAGCAGAGAGCCGGGGAGACGTCTCAGCTCGCCTAGGAGGCATCTGCCCGCCACGTCTTCCTCTGCCCACCACAGCCTCTCTCTGCCACAGAGCAGGTGCCACTTTCTGAGCGAGAGGCCCAGTCACCTCGGTGCTCTGACTTCCGAGGGGATCACTCTCACCCAAACCACCAGCTGCCCATCGCATGCCAAAAGCTGCTGGCAACAGGCCAACGGTCCTGCCATCCCTCTCCCCACGTCAGAGCCCATCGGATGACTCGTGGCTCTCGCACCGCCCCCGAGGCCACGATTCCGCCATCCCTGGCACCGCCAGCGCCAGCATTGATGATCACGCCAAACGTGGTGCCGCTATGGAGGCCACGTTTCCTCTGCTCGTAATAATGGTTACCATGACACAGCTCCAAAAGCAGAAAGAAAAGGTTTATGCCCAAAATAGATGCCTTAAGGAGCTCGAGTTGTTCTGGGGAACCAGAACGAGCCAGTGTAGACTTCCCTAAAGGAGCGTCCATTTCCACACCTGCACGTTGGGAAAGGCCCTGACTGGCGGGGTCTCCCATGCCCAGGGAGTCAGGGTCCCTTTGGCCGGGCCGAGAGACCACGTGACAGCCAGCCGTGTGGTCCCTGACGGGGCCTGCTGCCTTAGGCAGCCACGTGCATGGGTCTGGTTCTGTCCCTGCCAGTGGAGTGGCTGATGCAGCACACCTGTGCTTTGCTACTTTTCCAGCCTTTTCTAAAGAATGGTCCACACCTGCCAGTTCCAGGACGTCTTCACCGGCGCTCTCCTGTAGCCCCTGCTTCTGGCCTCTGCTCCCCCACACCTACCTGAAACCATCTAGGAGCTTTGACCGTCTTCATCCCCAAAGGGAGGAAGTGCAACAGGTAACCCACCCACCTGGCTATTCTGGACCCCTGATGTCACTGAACCAACAGAGGAAAATGGTGTTACTCCCTTGGCTCGAGCAACTGATCCTAGTTTCCAAGGAGAAATTGGGTTATTCCTATAGGAAAGAGGCAAGGAAGACCAGGTCCTGAACCAAGGGAATTCTCTCAGGTACCTCAGAACTGCCATGCTCAATAGCAAAGGGTAATGGAAAACGACAGAAACCTGAAAAAGGCAGGACAATGAGGAATAGGATTCTTCCAGAGTGAGGGTTTGCATTGTTCCACCAGGTGAAAGAGCCCTGACCAACTGAGGGTCTAGCTGAGTACAAAGGAAATACGAATGGTAAAGAGAGAAGGAACTGGGAAACGGATGTGGCTCAAGAGGTTCGGCGTCCGTCTACCATATGGAGAGACCGGGGTTCGATCCCCGGTACCTCCCGGGTAAAAAAAAAAAAAAAGAGAGAGAGAGAAGGAAGCCAGTATTCAAATATGGCTCCGTGACCAAATACAGAAACGAGGACTCTAGTGGCTCGGCAAATTTCTGCTTATTTATATATGTGTGTGTTTATTTCTAGAGGGTGACTGTTTTCTTCTTTTCTCTCCTTCTCATTTTGTTATATACAAGTTGTTGAAAGTTATCTTCATAATTTAGTCTTCAGACAACAGAATATTCTGTGGGGCTGTGACTGGATCTGAGAAGTTACTAATATAATCAGGGGTTGGTACAGTGATCGTTAGGATCCTCATTTGGGGAAAGAGGTGAGAACTTCTTCAGTTGTAAGGATAACCATGCCGTGTTAGCTCAAAATAGAGTGTTATTTTGTTGTTGTATGGCAGTTCAAATACGTGTAGAAGTGTGCAAGTGGAAGCTGAGGAGCCAAAGGCGGGGACTGTGCCAATTATCAATTTATTTCACCCTACGTTGCCTGCTCTGCGAAAACGGACCTGGGCCCTTTAGCTGTTTTTCCTTTGCCAGAGGTCATGACGTTCAGCTTTGGCGGTAGAGGGTGCTGGAGAGACAAGGCAGGAGGTAGGAGTTTTCCTTCCTGGTTCTGATGAGCTCCTGCAGGACTCTGCCGTGTGTACAGCTTCCCCGGCAGCCAGCTCCTGCAGCTGGTAACCGTGTCAGTCGGGTCCATTCAGGAGACAGAAGCCACATTCGCACTAATCTGAACAAGGGCAGTTTCTCCAGCACGTGGCCCTTGCGGCATGCACACGTCCCCAGAACCCAGTTCCTACAGCGTGGGTGGCTTCTCTGGTGCCAGGCTCCTACGACACACCCAGGAGCTTCTCAAGGCCCAGCTTCTGCAGCGGGCACAGCTTCCCTGGCGCCTGGCTCCTGCAGCCCCTGTGGCTTCCTAGTGCCCAGCTCCTGGGTTGCCACAACTTCCCCAGCACCCAGTTCTTGCAGCACACAGCTTTCCCAGCACCTGGCTTCTCCGGGACAAGGGTCTTACAGCTTCCCTAGCACCTGACTCTAGCAACGCATGGCAGTCAGTAGCACCCAGCAGCCAGTGGCTTCCGCCAGCACTTCTCTTGGGTGGCTTAGGAGCAGTATACCTCCAAGGAGACACCTCCTCATGAAAAGAATGGATTTCCAGTAAGTTCCAGAGGGCAGATTTCCGCCAAGTTCTGTTGATGAAGCACCTCAGCAACTTCTCTCCTATCCAGGGCAACGTGGCCGGGCCCTCTCCACCAGGTTCTGGTTCCCAGCCCCGGGGGGGCCTCTTCCTCGGCGCCTCGATCTCAGCCCTGGGGTTAGTGGCTACTCCTTGTAGCTTCAATCTCTGTGTTCTTTGGAGTTCTCTTCCTTTTTACTAGCCAATCTTTCACGACTCCAATCCCGTTATAGTAAATAATTCTTCATATCAGACTTTTCTTGTTCAAATTACCGTGTGGTTTGTGTCTCCTGAACAACAGACACCTCTTCCCATCCTCGTGGTCCTCGAGCTCTATTCAGCATCTCTTCCGGCTAATCATGCCCTGCTTCAAGCACTCATCCAACAACCATCGAGTGCCACTGCCGAGCCGGGCACGGGGCTGAACAAGCGAGCCCCTGCTTTTGGAGGCTCACAGGCAGGTGGAGTCTCCGGACTCTCTCCCCTCTGTGACTCCACTTGGCTCCGTGCTCCCGGTCCTCTCCCACCCTGCGGGTTCCTGGGCATTGTCTCCTGGGCTGGCTAGGAGTCTCGCTCCCACTGCTGCAGAGTGGAGACGCCTCATGGTCACACCCTGCCTTTAGCTTTTCCCTAAATTCTCTTCCTCTGAGATAACTGGGCTTAAAGCACTGCGGAACTCCGACCATAAGCAGCTCCGTCTTCATTTCCTGGACATCTCCACCTAAATGACTTGCAGTCACTTAAAGCCCCTCTCTTCTGGAGTCTGACACCTCACGTTCCCTCCAGAAGCAGCTCTACCTTCTAGATCCTCTCTCCATGTGGAAGTGGCTCTCCCACCCCCTCAGCTGCCTAAGCCTCAGGTTCCACAGACACCCTCGCCCCCCACACTCCCCCAGGACCTGACCCTCGAGCCTCTCGCCCACCCCCTTCCCTCCAGGCCCTCAAGGGGCTGTTTTGGAATGTGCCCCTCCAGCTGTGGATTCTACCTCTCAATCCAGTCTGTGCACAATTTCCCACGCTGCTTCCTCAATCAAAAACCTGTGTCGCCCGATGAACATGTTCTAGCATCGACTGGGATGACGGGTGCACGGCTCTGGGAATGCGTTAGAAACCACTGTATTGGATACTTAAAATGGGAGAGTTGTGTGGTACACGAGTTACATTTAAATTAAAGCTGTTTTATAAAAAAAATCCTGCGCTGCCAATCATTTCCATGCACGATAAAACGTAAACCAGCCCGGCCTGGTCTCACGCCGACTGCTGGCCACAGCGCGGCCTTCGCCGCCGCCTCACGGGCCGGCCCCACGTGGAGTCTATGCTCTCCTCCCAGGGGGCACCCAGGCAGCCGGGCCCCCACCCCCACCTCCTCGACCGCCTGCCCAGAGGTCTTCCACTGGTTTCCGCTGCGTGCAGGTGTCGCCTTTTCACGAGTGCAAGCCCGCGTCAGCTTTCCCAAACAGAAGAGGCCAGAGCGGATGACAGGCACCTTCCGGGGCCCCACCGCGCCCCGCGCAGCGCCCCAGCCTCTCCTCCCTGCTCCGGGCGACCCTCGAGGCAGAGAGGACTGTGTGAAATCACTCCCAGGCAGCTGCAACATCCCCAGCACAGTGCTGCGGTGCCTAGAGTGACCCCCACAACCCCCATTCGAGAGTCCCCCAGGCACCCGCCAACGGGAAGGCCCTCGGGGCCCCTCCGCCTTTTCCTGAACACACACCTGCCGTGGGCTGTGCCTGCCCCACGGCCCTGCGGTCCTGGGTCAGGGGCCTGGGAAGGCAGGGACCGCGTGGCCCCCAGGCCCTCGGAGGCCGAGCCCTTGGCTGCCTGGGACCACCCTCACCCCCATGCCGCCCATGCGCATGCTCCCCCCAAAACACACACACACACTGGCACCCTCCACCCAGGCTCTGCTCCCTGCCCACCTATATACACTCCCTCCAGGCAGACCAAGTGACCCCGACCCACCCCCCAGCTGACCCACCCAGGTCAAATCCAGGAGGCCCCCCAGGGGTGCTCAGGGCCGGGGAGCCCCTCTCCTGGGGGCGGCGGGGCCTGGTGCTATCAGGGGCCAGCCCTCTCCCCGCCCAGTAAGCAGGAAGGAGCCCGCTACTATCAGAACTTGCCATGGTCACAGCCTGCTTTCTCCTCACCCTCTGCCCGACCAAAACAAAACCATTTGTGGAGTGGGTTCAGGGGCTGAAGAGGGGCCCCAGACCTCAGTCACTAGCCCCTCCCCACAGCAGCCTCGGGGTGCTTGGGATGCAGGCCTGAGCGGCCTCCCACAGTTCACCACCCCGTGGGCCCGAGAGTGGCTCAGCCAGGCCTCACTGCAAATCCAAACTCGGCCCCTTGGAGAGAGGGGCCTCAGTCTTCCGATCTGTAAAATGGGGCTCATAGGAGTCCCGACCTCATAAGCCTAGCTGGCAGTTAAGAGATCATCTGAGTCCACTGTTTTTAGCACAGGGCAGGAGCTCAATACGAGTTAAGTGGGTTTTTTGTCTGTATTGTAAATTATTATTATGTGATTAATCAGAACAAAAAAACAATATGTGTTCTTAGGAAATCTAGACTATGGCTTAAGACCACACCCAGGAATGGCTTGTGCACCCTCCTGGGAACAGCTGCTGCCTACCCCACTGTCCTCCAGTGTCCCTTAGATGCCACCAGAATGGGCAGCCAGGGACCCAGCTGCCAGCGCAGCCTTGGGAATCTTTCGCAGCCAATTGCCACCACCGCCACCACTCCTCTCACCCTCAGGCTGCAAGAGCCTGGAGCGGGGGATTCTGGCGAGGGTCTCCCCGGCATGCACACACACACGCTCGCACACGTGTGTACACATTTCACCCACAGTATGGGCCAAAGAGGCATTTGGGTACCAGCTTGGGACTCTGATAGCCATTTATGACATTGTTCTGAGCGAAAATACAAAACGCTGCCCTACAAAGGAACACTGCAGCAGTATTGCTTCAAAAGCCGGGAACTGCCTGGACTAGAAAACTAACGGAGCAAGAGGGGAAAGACTGCATAAACTTGGTTTGCCCCTGCAAAATTAATACCAATTACCAAAACATTTATGTGAACTGCTTACAATTTACACCCTAATTACCACACAGCACAATTATGTCTATCATTAAGGATATGTCAGATTAATGATGCTGGAAGGTTCATCTGACTACACCCCCACACCCAGTTCATATATGCCCAGTGCCTGGGGGCTGCCTACAAGGGCAGGGCTTCAAAGACCACAGCCACTCGGCTGACAGGAGTCCCCAGCCCACAGCCAGAGCCAGCCTGAGGCCCTCTTACCCACGAGAAGCCGCCCCCACCGGAGCCTCATGCCTCAGAGGTGGGGTCCAGGGGCCCCGATGACAGACCCACGGCTCTGGGGAGAAGCTGGCCCCGCAGTCTCCTGAGGTCAGCTCTGTTCGCAGGGCAGCCCCGCCAGGCCCACCCATCTCCCGAGCCCTCCCCTCAGCACACCCAGCAGGCCACAGGGCAAGGTCCCAGCCGTGGTCCTGCCCAGGCCCCTAGGCTGTTGAGGGCCTCTCCTTGCCCTGCCCGGTGTCCTCCCTGGCCCCCTCACCCTCTCCTCTCCTCACAGCCATAGGGGGCTCCACTCAGAACTCCGCTCCCCTTCATTAACAAGGGGATCAGGAACTGACCCCCTAATTCCCATTTAGCTCAGCAGATGCTCTTCAAAAACACCAGGGTGGCTCGGTTTGGGGACCAAGAGAGCTAATGATGCGTGACAAATGGACCTTCCCAGGCCCATGGAAGGCAAATCTGACCGAGCGGCCTGGAGTGACAAACAGGTCTCTTAGGAGGCAAAAAGCAAGAGAGAACCTTGTAATAAAGAAGGAGCGTGAGCATACGTGAGTAGCTCCTCAGAGAACATACATGGCTGATGTCAGCCCTCAGATACCTGTGAGGCAAACTGTATCATGAGTCTTCCAAAAGACATGTGAAAGAAAACGTCCAGGTTTAGTCCAGGAAGCAGTCTTTAAAACAAATAGAACACAAACCTGTGAGGTTATCTCCACTGTACAGGTGGCAAAACTGAGGCTAAGAGAGGCTGAGAGCCCAGCCCTGGGATATACACGTGAGAAGTGGTTGAGCGCCTGCTTCCCATGTATGAGGTCCCAGGTTCGAGACCTGGTACCTCCTAAAAACAAAAACAAATGAAAAAACCAACTGGGGAGCGGATGTAGCTCGGTGGTTGAGCGCCTGCTTCCCATGTACAAGGTCCTGGGTTCAAGCCCCAGTGGCTCCTTAAAAAAGAAAAAAAAAAAGATTAAACCACGGTCTATCCTGTACCAGGTCTGGGGCCCCTGGCACGATGCCACATTCCCTCTCACCTCTGCCCACGTTCAGGGACACTGACGTGGCTCGCGTCATTTTTGTAAAAATTCTTTGGAAACAGCCTTCAGATGACACTTCATCTGACACACAAAAGACCCATTTCTATTTCAGAGAAACGTTAGCTTGTGTTTTTCTTTTCTATCTGCTTACCAAAAATGCTGTCCCCAGCTTGTCCCCACCGATCTCGGCTGACCTGCCCATGAGCGGAGAAGGGCAGCTTTCCATCCACTTTGCAAGTCGCCCATGCTTCTCAGAGGGGAAAGAGCTTACCCAGGCTGTGCTGCCAGTCAGGGGAGGGACAGGGCCTAGGCCCTTCGGCTCTCCTGTTGGGGGAGTTACTGAGTAGAAGCCCCTGCTCGGGCCCCAAACATCAGCATCCCGGATGGTGTGATACAAGCACCTGGAGATGTCACTTCCCTCCTGAGAAACCTGCAGTGGTTGCCTACCAGGTAAAGAATAAAATGCACCTGCCTCTCTAATGCACCACACTAGACCCCCCCCCCACGCCTGGACTCAGGTTCCACCTGGGGAAGGCCTACCCTCCCTCCAGCCCCAACTTTCCTCCCATGTGCAGCACCCTCAGAGGCCCCTCAGCAGCCTGCACCCCCCTACAAGGATGCCACCTCCCCCCGCAGTTGGCTGAGCCAGAAACCTGAGGGTCGTCCTGGCTCCCCCTCATTCCCTCCATCAGCCAGTCATTCCCACCAACTCTGCTTTCTAAATGTTTCCCACGCCACCCCCTCCTCCGTGCCCTCATGGCGGCTCCCCTGGGTTTTGGCACCAGCCTGGGCTCCCTGCTCCTATTTCTTCTCTGCAATGCCCTAGGAAGAGCTTTCTCAAATATTAACGTGGGCATGTTACTCCAAGTCCAACCCCCATCAGCAGATAACACCCCGGCCTCGTGTGGTCCACCCCAGCCCAGCCTCCGGCCTCATCAGCGTCCCCTGGACTCCAGCTCCATCAGCCTCAAAAATGCCCACCTGGCTAACCCGCCCTGCCCTTTGAGACTCGGCTCCAGGGTCACCTCCTTTAGATGTCCCCGTGCACAGCCTGCCAGAACCTTTTTCACCCTACCCTGGAATCGTCTCTCTTGCCAGACTTCCACATAGGCTGCAGGCACCTTGGGGACCCAGGACAGTCTCTCTCCTCTGTCGCCAGTGCTGGGCACACAGTAGGTCTATCATAAACTAAGGGCTGAACATTATTTGCGGACCCAAAGCAGGGGCCCTCCTGAGAAAAATCCCGAGGGCTGCCAGGCCTGCGTCTCCCCGCGGCGTGCTCCGGCTCTCTGGGATTCGAGGCTGCCAGGAGGATGTGGAAGGAAGAAAACTCAAGAGGCAATCGCCCAGCCCCTCCGGGCATCCCCCCTGAGCTTCCAGCACCAGGCAGGTCCCTCAGGCCGCGACAGTCGGGCTGTGAGTGGGTGGCAACAAGTGCCACCTTGTTTTTGTTCATAAAACCTTTAGAAGCCACTGCTCTGTGCCAGCTGCCAGCCCGGGCTGGGGTCCGGACCCTCCCGAGGCTCTGGGCCCAGAACCCAGGGGAGGGGCCACGGCCTGCTCTGGCCCCCAGGAGACCTGAGGGAGGGGGCCCCCGTCTCCCTACGTGGGCAGGGGCCTCTGAGATTAAAGGCCCAGAGATCAGACTGCGGGGCGGAGGGCTGGAGATGGCAGCCAAATCCTGGCTTGACGGAGGCCGAGAAAGGCCAGACTACCTGGGCATGGAAAGGGGGACCTGGGCAGAGGGGGAAGGTGGAGGAAGGCGGCGCACCGCCTCTGTCTGTCCCTGCCACTCCCCACGCCCCCAGCCCGGCCCTGACCCCGCAGGGCCTCTGGGCGGCTCTCTCATGGTGCTCTTCCCTTCGTCCTGAGTGTGATGAGGGGGACAAGCATCACGGCCAGCCTCACGCCCCGCATGCGCGAGCCCCCGCAAAGGAAAGACATCACACATCCCGCACACCTACACGCGGGGGTGCTTCCATGAAGCCTGCTTGGCAGATAGAGATGACTGCGGGGTAGAGATGGTAAGGGTCTCCCGCATCTCCCCTTCCAGCCTGGAGCTGAGGGACTGGCTCATGCAGGGACGGGTCCCGGCTTGGCTCCGGGTGCAGTGTCCTTTTATTTGTCGTCCTCCCTAATGCCAGGGGGTCAGGGCCAAAGTGCGCGCCCCCTTCCTCACATCATGTGGGGCAGGCGCAGCCTCAGGGCTAAAGGAAGCTCCAAGAGGGTGCCACCAGGGGGGCTGGGGAGGGGGAGAGGCATCGAGCCTCCTCTAGACCACTGCAGGCAGAGGAAGGGGGGTCTGCCTCATCTGCCCACCTCCCCAACCCCCCTCACCTGGCTCTCGGCCCCCAGATCCCAGAGCTGGGCACGGCTGGAGGCATATGTCAGACAAGCTCCCCCACCCCCCGCCCCGGTGTATCCCTTTCAGTGCCCAGCAGGGTCCCCTGAAGCCCCACGATGTCCTCGTTGGGAGCAGCTGCCGGAGCAGTCCTCACTCTTCCAGGGTGGGGGGCACAAGCACTCTATGCCCGGTGGGCCCCAGTTGTGCCTTCAGCTCCCAGGGAGCTGTGTGGCCCACACAGCCCACCAGACAGATGCCCTCTGCAGGGTCCTCGCTGAACTGAGAGTTTAAAGTCACCATCCTATAAAGAGAGCGTGGCTTGTGTGTGTGTCACGGGGCAGCCAGCTGCCCACCTCCATGTGCGCCCAATCCCTACCAGCCCAGGCCTTCGCTGGGAGGCCTCCGCGGCTCCAATATTTCTCTCTGCCACCTTTCTAGAAAATACTAGTACCTGCTTAGCCCCACCCTTTGCCGCCAGCCTCTAAGCCACTTTCTTATCCATTATAAAAAATAGTCATCCCCCAGCCCTAGGGTGACTCAAAATTTTTTCATATTCTTATGAAAGCTTTAAGAAGCTATTTTTAAAAACTTTTTATTTTGAAATAATTTCACACTTACAGGAAAGTTGCAAAAATAATTCAAAAATAATACACAGAACCCCGACATACCCCGAAACCGGACACCCAGATTTACCAACCTTTAACATTTCATGGGGTCTTGTTTCATTAAGAAAGTAACACATGTTCATTTACATTTTTTTCCAAAGAATACGAGAGTAAATAGATAAAGACTTTGTTGACAGTTTGGTATTTACATCCTACCGGAACTTTTTCTAGGCCTTTGTATGTGTATATTTATATATACTTTCCAGGAGTTTTACAAACATAAGATCATACTATGCGTACTGCTTGGCAACTCGTTTTTTGTTTGTTTTATTACCCAACACCTCACGGTCATCTTAGCTTGTCAGGACCTACATACTTACTACCTCATTGCAAAGGCTCTTTGGACATCTAAATAGCTTCTCCTTTATTCGTACATTTATTTATCCCTGCGGAATCTATCAAGTTAATGACACCATTGCTTAAAAAAAGAAAACGCCAGGTTCTGCTTGCCGGAGCGCTGGAGGATCCTGCCACCTGCAAGAGCTCCACCGGCCCTCCACGTGGTGCACCCCCTGCCTCCCAGGACGCTCTCAGGACCCTCCAGGCCCCCAGCCCACCGCCATCCACATCCAACCACCAGCTCGGTAAACCACCATTTTCCCCCCCGCCGTCACATCATTGCCCCTCTACGCATCTTTTAGCCTCGCCACCTGGCTGCCCTGCCAGGTCGGGGGCACACCTGAACATTCATCTGTGGCAGCACAGCAGCAGGAGCACTGGGCTAGGAGTCAGGAAGCCCAGAGCCCGCTCTCCAGTTGCTGTGCGAAATGGTCCTCTGTCCCCTCTATGCACCCAGGCAGGACAGCTGACAGCTCAGAGGGCTGGCTCAGAATTAAAAATGACCTTGACATTTGAAACAAAAACAGAGAGGGAAGATCAATAGGGATGAGGGAGAGCAGAGCCACGGCCTCAAGAGAGTAAAAATAAGGGACCTGATTACAGATCTACAGAAGGCCGGGAAGCCTGAGGGGTCAGGCGAACACGGCTGGAGGGGGGTGGGCAATGCAGAGCTACTGTTGGAAAACAATTCCACGCCACCCTGGGATTAGGCTAGGAAAGCCCCAGGAGTGCACACCTCCTCCCTGCGAGCTAGTGGCCTGACGGGCGACGACGACGTGACCCGCAAGGGAGATCTGGCCTGGCGGGCCCTGCCCACTGGCCGCCCTTGCTGGGCGCCTCCGAGCACCTGCGCCGGGCCCTGGAGACACAGGTCCCAGCCCCGGGCACCTCGCCTCCAAGTTCGGAGCTCGGTTCTGCTGCTGGTGGTGGAGGGAGGGCGGCGGGCAGAGGCGGAGTCAGGCCGCCGAGGCTGGGACCTCAGGTCCCGCCTCCATTTCCCTTGCACTCGCAGCCCCTTGCTGGAATGTTCTGCGTGCTGGAGCGTCTCTGGCTGGAGGGGGTCAGAGGGGGGCACGGAGTCCTGTGGGTGGGTAGGAAAGGGCTCTCCTCCCCATGCACACGTACTTGCCGCTGCCACACTGTCCCGCCTGGGTATTCCTGTTAGTCGCCACAACCGCCCGAGGCTTTTTCTCTCCCAGGCCTGAGAGCTCCGTTCCTATAGCAAACCGGCCCGGCCCCTTCCCCTCCCTCCTGCCGTCCGTCCTTCTGGCCTCCTCCCAAAAGCCACCCCAAGCAATTCTCTGTGGGCCACACAAGCTACGGGGGCAGGGGCCCAATCTCTCCAAAGTGACGAAGGGGTCCCAGCACAACCCCCCAAGCTGCACAGATGTCGCCCTGCCCCGTCCAACCTGGCTTCCTTCCCTGGCCTGGAAGGCCCACCTACTGCAGCTCAGGCGCCACCGCCCTGCTCTGCACTCACCTGTCTTCGCTGATCCCCTAAATCGGTGAGTACTTTACTTCTCCCTCTGAGACGGCAGTCTCACTCTGTGGTGGTGAATTCGCCCGGTATGTCCTAAGCGCTGTCCCCTAAATAGAAGCAAATACGGCGGGAAGAGGCCACAGCACTCAGACAGCGTGAGGGATTTAAGGTGGATACAGAGACAGCCTGTTAAGGTGATTTAGTAAACCCTGCAACAGACCGCCAAGTGGTGCTGGGAAGCCACCCACCTCCCAAGATTTAGAATCAGAATCAGCACTTCCCTCATCTGTCCAAGATCTTGCAAAAAGGCAGGAAGGTGGACAATTTCTGCTAGCACTTCTGGCAGGGCCAGTCTACAAGAGTCCCCAAATGACGAAAATCATCACAGCTAACACTGTGCGCTTACACTCTCCTAGGAGAGCCACACGTTATCTCACTTAACCCTTACAATGCTCTCAGGACACTCCCTAGGCTTATTCCCCGGTTACAGATGAGGACACCGAGGTGCAGAGAACTTGAGTGAGTTCCCCGGATCCCACAGCCAGGAAGTACCAGCTCCCAGGCTCTGCTAAGTCCAGGCCCTCGAGATTGTGCGGCCTCGAAACCGGCTTATGTTGAAGCAAGTCACATCTATCCATACCCGGTGGCCCACGGTGTACACAGAAAGATGTACAGACACACATGCTCCAGCCCCGAGTCTCCCACACCGAGCCACACGGAGGTAAGCTCAGGCACACAGATCCAAACCTCAGACCGAACCTGCACGGATCTCAGATTTGGTCATTTTTTAAGGGAAAAATGTCTGAAAGTGAGCCCTCACAAGAAAAGTGGAAAAGAATCTGTCATCTTTCCTCTTAAAGCCCAGCTCAGAATCAGCAAAGCACACGAGCCCACACAGCCCCAGCCTCAAAGGGCAGGCGGGTTCCTGACCCGCTTCCTATCTACCAGACACCCAAATGGAAGTGGAAACGAGCTCCGCAGGCAGCACCCTTAACTGTCACCTGTTCCCCAGCTATAGGCCAGAGACACACTCCACTTTCACTGGGGCACAGGACTGGGAGTGGAGGGTTGGGAGGGCCGCCATGCCAGCACCCAGTTGGGGACCCCAGGCCTGGGCTCGCTGAAGGCAGCAGGAAGCACTGAGAAAGGAGCAGGGGATGGGGTCACCTGGCCTGTGGCTCCAGGGAGCACTTCCCATCCTGGAAAGAAAGCGGCCCAGCCCCTCTCCCAAAGCATTCTCAGAGCTGAAAGTTCTCTTTCAATCCTCAACTCCAAGGCTTGGATTCTGAAGGTACCATTTCAGACCCAAGGATGGGGAGGGGCAGGTCGATTTCTGCAGCACCCCTTGATGACCCACAAGGCTGCTTCTCAGGTCCTTTTCTACCTGGTTCCTAAGAAGCTCTGGGGAGTCGAGGCCCCTGCTGGGAAAGGTCCTCTGGGGAGGCCTGGCCTGAGGAACCGGCCTCTGAGTCGGCGATGGCCACTGCCCGCCCACCCTGCGAACGGAGAGTAGTGACAAGTGCCTGGACTGAGAACTCACACGTCCACGGGTGTCCCTACATTCCGCGTGTCCAGCTGCAGACCGAGAGGGAAGCACAGCAAGGTGCCTGTCTCCTGGAGACCACGAACCGATGGGAGAGGCAGACACGCGGACAGAGCCACCCAGGAAAGAGCCCAAACGTGGGGCAGTCTTAGCTCCCCAGAGCGCAGGCCTGGGCCAGCTTCCTCCAGTCTGAGTGATCCCGGACAAGTAATTACGGCGCATTCTGTCTACCGTGCAGGCTTCTGCGAGGGCCCATGACAGCGGTGTGCATGAAGGTGACAGCCAAACATCCGTAAGGGACTGTCAATTGGACTCAGGGAGGAAACCTCAGAAATTATCCACTCGCCCAGATTTACACACAGACGCACACGGAAGGACTTAGCCAGAGGCTGTGCTCTGCACCCACGCGGGTCCCCCTCCCACCCCCTTCTTTCCGAGCTCCATCCCCTACCACCTCTCCTCCACCACTGTGTGGGGATAAACAGACTCCCCCAGCCCCACCCCCACTCCTGGGCCTGAAATTCCTCCCCTGGAATCAGAGCCACAGAACTGTACAGCTGGAAGGGCCCAGAAGCGTGTGCGGATACACTGACATGACAGTGGCATCTCTGGTTTCTCCAGCGCTTAGATGTCCAGTCACTGCTTGACCCTAGAAGGAAGACCCCTCTGCTGAGGTGCATGTCCCTGGGAGGCATGACAAGGAAGGCCCTGGGCAGCCTGGGCCAGGGGCTGCTCTTTTGATGATAGCTGAAGACAAGCCCCAAGGAGGGGGAAGGGAGGCTGGCGAGGGAGCCCAAAGAGGAAGAGGGGCCCAGTGACGCGGGCAGGTGCCAGACCCACTGCCGCAAGTCCCCCTGGCCCCCCGGTCTGCAGGCAGCTCACACTCACACTTTCACAGCTGCCGGGAAACAGCCCAAGCAGGGCCTCCACGGAAGCTGGCGGCAGGGGAGCCCACCTTGTGGGTGCACATGGCCCAGAAAGCTAGCAGGAGCCCCTCCACGACCCCAGCGTGCAAACGCAGCAGCTCAGGCAACTGCACGGGAGACTGCCCTACAAGGGTCCACCTGCCAGCTGGGCTCCCCAAATCCACGAGCCAGTGCTCTCACGCGGCCTCCCCGGCTGCAGCTGTCACATCTGCCCGGGAGGGAAGAGGCGCAGCGGGGCAGCACCTGATCCCAGGATCCCTTCGCAGCCGCCAGCCCAGGAGGCGGTTTCAGCCGCTGGCAGCCCAGGGTGAAACATGACGACTCAATAGTCCCTGAGGGATGCTGATGGCGGCCTCTGGGCACGGCGGAGCGGGGCAAGCTGGGTCACAGGGCCCACGGCGCTTCTCCCGCAGGCTCCCGTCCCTGCTGCCTGGGAGGGGGCGCGCAGTGGGAATGTGGGGCCACGGCCCTTGCTCTCCCACGCGACGCGGGCCCGAGCTGCCCAGCTGGGTGCAGGACGCCATCTTGGGTCAAGGTGCAGCCTCGGGGGGCTCCCCTCGGGCGCCGGGAGGGCGGGCCCTGAGGACCCCAACTCGCCCCCCCAGGGCGCCAAGACCTGCTCAGTTGGCTTTGCAGCAGAGACGCGGGAGGACGACGGGCTTGGAGAGAAACGGGGGAAATAACAGAGGAGGGGAGGGGAGGGGAGGGTGCCCCCAAGAAGGGAGGCTCCAGGAAAGCGAAACGCACTTTGGCAGCCCGAGGCCCGCGGGCCCCAGCGCCGAGGGGCTGGGGGAGACCGGGGGCGGGCCCTGGACCCGTGCCAGCTCGGCCAGCGCCGAGGGGGAGGGAGGGCAGGGCGGCCTGGGGGAGGGGAGCCGGGGTGAGGGCGGGACACGCGCGGCCGCCTGCGGCTCCGAAGCTCGGGGTCTCCCCGGCGCGCGGACTTGGGGCCAGAGACCCCGAACCGCAAGCTCCGGTGAGGCCTCGTCCTTCACTGTGCCTATGCGAAGCTTTCAAGGACACGTCTGCACCGGCCCGGCGGGGGTGCGTGTGCGTGAGTGTGGCCGCGTGAGTGTGTGTGCGGTGGGGGGGCTGCTGCAGGGGGCGACCCCGGGCCGCTCCCACCCCCGCGTTTTCCGGCCCCGGCGGCCCGGGCCGGGGATCCTCGCCCGCCCCCGCCCCGCCCCCACACTGCGGCGCCGCCGCCACCGCCGCCCCGGCTCCCACGGCCCCGCGGCGGGGGCGGGGAGGAGCCAGGCACGAACCCCCCTGCCCTGCGCCGCCCGGCCCTCGGCGGGGAGGTGCGCCCCCCAATCGGGCACGATCCCCATCCCGCCGCCCCTCCCAGCCCCGCTGACGCCCCGCACCCCCAGCCACAGGTGGCCGGAGGAGGATCGCGGCGCAGCGCTCCCCGGCCCGGCCCCCCGACCGTTCCCGGCCCGCCCCCGGGGGCCTCCCGGGTCCCCCGCCCCGCCGGGCCGAGGAGGGCGGGGAGCCGGGGGGAGGGGCGGGGGCCCGGGTCGTGCCAGGCTGCCATTTTCTGCTGCCGCCGCGGAGCCTGCGCGGGGCCCGGCCCCCGCCCCCTCCCCCGCTCCCCGCGGGCCGCGGCGGGGGCCGAGCATTCCGGGTCCGGGTCCGCGCCCTCCGGCGCCCGGGCAGCAGGCCCCAGGCGGGGCCCCGGGGCGAGGGCAGAGCCCGGAAGGCGGGGGCGGCCGGGCCGGGGCCCCTACGGCAGCGCGGAGCCGGGCACCGCGGCGGAGGCCGGCGGCGGCGGGGCCCCCCGCGGCATTGTATAGACTTGAACTTGAGCCCGGAGCCGGGCGGGGGCGGGGAGGGGGCTCGGCGCGGGGAGCGGGCGGGACGGGAGGGGGCGCCTGCCGAGCCCGCAGGGACATCAACAAACCCCCCCGCCCCCAGCGCCGCCCCGGCCCGCGGGCGCCCGGCGCCGAGTTGCGGGGTCCGGGAGCGCGCCCCGAACCGGGCACTGCCCGCCGCCGGGCC
>JAKSZT010054568.1:642343-659777 GCA_026826555.1 Tolypeutes matacus | reverse complement strand
CCTCTTCTTCTCACACCCCCCAACCAGCCTTCTCCCACTCCGCACCCTCCGCTCCACCCAGCACCTCGGCTACCTCACTGAGCCCTGAGCTCCCTGACCCAGGACATGGCATGTTTCTCTTCCCCGCACCCACTTTCCCACTGGTTGGTGAGAGGGGCTGCTGGAGATGGGCTCCAAAGCTAACCGACCCCAGGCCTTCTCTGTAGAGCATGGTCCTACCTTTCCCTCAACCCACCAACTTCACCTGTTCGAGGCGGTCACGGGAACAGCGTTACCAAACTTTGGGACACAGTGCTAGCCTTACATCCACGAGAGAAGGTTTCCCTTCTGAGGCGCTCTAAGGTGCCCAGGTCCTTCCAGGTCCCCACCCCCTAGCAGTGAGGTCCGAGATCCCTCTCCCCACAGTTGTCCTGGCCTTCCCCACCGTCACCCTCACTCAAATGGGTACCAGTGCCGCCGGTGATGGGCCCTGCTGGCTATGGTCTCACCTGGCCAGTTCCGGAGGCTTCTCCTGCTCCGTGAGGACGGGGGCCACGGCTGTCAGCTCTGGGGTCCAGCAGTTGGCACATAGCAGGTTCTCATTAATCCTTGGCTAAATGAAGATGTGAACTGCAGGCTCCTTGCCCATTTGCTTTCTACGTCAATATGGGTATCTGCAAACACTCTAAACGGTGCCCCAGCTTGGATAAAGAAGAGACACACACACACACACACACACCTCTTATGTGGGAAGCAGGTGCTCAACCACTGAGCAACTCCCACCCGCCGTAGCGACCATCTTTTCGAAAGTCGGTGGACACACCTCTCCCTCGGCAAGCGCTTCTGTAACGCGGCCCCCAAATAGCGACTGCTGGCTGAGTGTGGACTATGGTCAGGCATGAGACGTGGCACTTTTCCCTTAGTTCTAGCACTCTACAGGTATTACCTGCCCTCTCAAAACCACAAGCTGGGAAGTGGCAGAGCTAGGGCTCAAATCCAGGTCTACCTGACTTCCAAACTCACCACACTACACCTTTCAATATTATTTCTCTTTGAACAAAACTGAAATTCGCAGGGCCAGTCGTAAACGTCTACGCAGTAGAACTATGTACGATGACAGCACTGGGAGCCCTTGGTGTGTGTGGTCTAGATGCCGGTGCTGCTGGGGTCTGGAGGCCCGAGGTGACCACGTGGGAGGGGGTGTGCAGCAAGAAGCAACCGTGTGGCTATAGAGCGGGTCCCCAAGCTTAGCCCTGAAGGCTGTGGCATGAGGACACTGCAGGAGGTCCAGAGGAGAGGCAGCTCGGCACTGCTAACCCGCTCGGTCCTCCTCGTTGTCCTTTGTGTTCAGCTCAGATTGTTCAGCCTTTGGGTCCTGTGCCCCCCTTGCTGGTGACTGCCCCACTGTGCTCTGCCTAGAATTTGGGTTGAACCTAGAAAATCTGGGGTGGTATCGGTGTGGCAAGGTGAGGGTATGCTTGGTAACAAACAACCCCATTTCTCAGTGACTTAAAACTGTAGGTTTTTCCCCCTCGGATTACATATCTATTGCAGGTCTGAGGAGGGGTAGAGGTGTGTGGGGGGTCTGCTCATTGAATACTCAGGGGCCCCAGCTGACAGAGCTGCCATCTCCAGAAGCACTCTGGGGGGTAGCACATTGGCAATAGGCATTTGCCACCCACTGGCTGGAACTAATCATACAGCTCCAGGATCCAGGAAGTAAACGTTACCAAGGGCCCCAAAGGAGGATGACAACATGCTCCTCTAACATCCCCTCCCCAGGGACTCCAGCGGAAGGCTCAGATCCCACACTCCTGAGGCAGATGAGAGAAGTGGTGGGGGGCTGCCTTGTGACCCAAACACACTGCCAGACCTTACTTCCTCTCCTCAGTCCTCTTCTGGAATCCTTCCACCTGCCTTTGCCACAGTGGGTGACCTCCCACCCTCCTGCCTGACTTCCACACCTGCCTCACTCACCACTCTGCTCCATGATTTCAGCTACACAGCAACTCACCCGTTCTGGTCACCCTCAGAGCCACGCCATGCCGCACCACCCAGACCACTGTCAACGTAGATTTATCTTTAACAGCCTACCTTCCAGGGAGGGTTGTTGGATTAGTCAAGACTCTCAGTTGCAAGTGACAGATTCCCAGCCTAAACTAGATTGAACAAAGGGATGCAGTGGTTTAGGTGCTAGACAGTTGGGAAACCCAGGCTTGGGGCTTCAAGAATGGGTCAGTCCGGGGCTCAAATGCCAGCTCCAGGGCTCTGTCCATTACTCATGTCGTTTGCCACTATGTCTGCATCTTTCCCTCCGATTTTGGCAAATTTCACACAGCCTGGGAAGAGGGCATCCAGCAGCCTCAGACTCACATTCTCCTACTTTGAATCCCAATGGAAGAATACCATTATCCTTCCATCCAAGAGAGAAGGCAGGGAAGCAGATGTGGCTCAAGCAATTGGGCTCCTGTCTACCAGGGTTCGATTCCCGGGGCCTCCTGGTGAAAAGCAAGCTGGCCTGCACGGCAAGCTGGCCCACGTGGAGTGCTGACCCACACAGAGAACTGGTGCAGCAAGATGACACAACAGAAAGAGACACGGGAGAGACACTGAGACGCAGCAGACCAGGGAGCTGAGGTGGCACAAGAGATTGAGCAGCCTCTCTCCATTCTGGAAGGTCCCAGGATTAGTTCCCAGTGCCACCTGAAGAGAAGACAAGCAGACACAGAAGAACACACAGAGAGCAGACTGTGTGTTCTGTATGTTCTCTGTGTGTGTGGGGGGAAAGGGGGAATAAATTAATAAATCTTTAAAAAAAAAAAAAAGAAAGAGAGAAGGCATCCCTTCAGGGACTCTCTAATGCTCTGGAGACATAGGTCTCCCGTTATTCCACACCCCACCCCCACCCCACCCCTACTCTGAGCCTCAAGCTCTGAGACACACAATTGTCCTCACTTTTCATGTTGTCTTCACTCAAGGGAACCTCCCTTTCAGAGAAGTCCTGAGGATTACTTCAGTTGTTCTGGCCTTGGTCACAATCCCACTCTGAACCAGGTTCCATAGCCGATGGGATTGGGTATTACCAGGGGGATCCCATGCCAACCCCTAAAAGTGTGCGTAGGAGGTGGCACTGGAGTTGACAGGTCCAGCTAGCAGCTGTAGGGGCAGGGAGGTTGCCCAAAGCAAGCGGCACTGCCCAGCCTCCATGGATACCTTTCCTCCCTCATGTATATACTTTCCAAAAAGCTCCTGCTACTTGATGGAGGAGGTGCCTGAATGTATTAGGTTGTATAATGTATAATGGCTCATTTTAAGTTATGTGAATTGCACCACCACAACAAAAAATGTTTTTTTAAAAAATGCTCCTGCTAATATAAAGAGCTCATGCCATCTACAAATAAAAATGCACTTACTCTCCTTCCCAAAGGAAGATAATCCAAGTCCTGACCAGCTCTGAAATCAAGATCTTTGAGTGGGAAGCGGATATGGCTCTAAGCAATTGAGCTCCCGCCTACCACATGGAAGGTCCCAGGTTC
Source organism: Tolypeutes matacus (assembly GCA_026826555.1). NCBI lineage: Eukaryota > Metazoa > Chordata > Mammalia > Cingulata > Chlamyphoridae > Tolypeutes > Tolypeutes matacus. The sequence goes on along the minus strand of JAKSZT010054568.1, from coordinate 656,262 downwards.
CGTTCCGGTGCCTCCTAAAGAAGATGAGCTGACACAACAAGATGACGCAACAAGAGACACGAGGAAAACATAATGAGAGATACAAAAAAGCAGGGAGCAGAGATGGCTCAAGCCATTAGGTGCCTCCCTCCCACATCAGGGGTCCTGGGTTTGGTTCCCAGTGCCTCCTAAAAAGACCAGCACACAACAAACAGACACAGCAAATGCAAACAATGAGGGGGTGGGGAGAAATAAATAAAATAAACCTTAAAAAAAGATTTAGCCATCCCCAAAATGCCAAATATGCTACGGTGGAGCGAAAAGAGTTTATCCACAATAAAGTCCACCTTTGAAAGAGGAGAGAGGAGAAAGAGCATGCAGGGTTTACCAGCCGATGGCCTCCACCACACCCAGCTGCCAGGGTCCTGATTCCTGGGAGAATCTGCCTGGCCCATTATCCTCCATGGCTGTGCCTGAGGGGCTGAAGGGACAAAGCATCTTGGGGAGGGCCAGCTTCCTATTGGCATGGTTTCAGTCTCCTTCAGGGACTGAGCATCCACTGGGTCTGGAGATTGCAATACCACTTCCTTAAATCCTCGGCCAGCTGCCAGTCAGCTCATTCCTTGGGAACCCCACAGACTAGTAACAAGCCTCCTCCCCTCACCCCCCACCAAAGACCCAACACTGCTGGATAGAATGATATGCAAACATTAGTCATTATCATTCACAGAGAAAATCCTAAAGGCACACATTCATTCTGTATGATTTTATATATGCCAGTACATGGTCCTTTTAGTCAGTGGTTTTTTACTGGGTTTCCCATGGCAACTGCCATTAACCTCACTCTTGACTGATTTTCCCTTCTAAAACCAGGACCTGATCACTCTCTCAAGCCACTGTTTGTATCTCCTTTCCTTCCACTCAACATCTTTGAAATGGAGCTGCTCCCAATTACTCACATTGTCTCCTTGTTCCTTTACCCATTGTGCACGGGGTGGGGTAGGACGGGTACAGCAGGGAGAGTGATTAAATAAATAAATATATTGAGGAAAGGGAAGCGGCTGTGGCTCAATCAGTAGGGCTCCCGTTTACCATATGGGAGGCCCCAGGTTCGGTTCCAGGGGCCTCCTGGTGAAGGCAAGCCCGCCCGCATGGCGTGGTTAGCTGACCCAGCGAGCACAAGCAGCAAGGGGGGGATAAATGAATAAATAAATAAAAAATCTTTAAAAAAAAAATATATATATATATATATTGAGGATAATGAGAGCCAAATTTCTCCCTGTTGGAGGAGGAGTTACAGTTGTGGAAAAGAGAAAACTAGGAAGATCCGTGAGGTGCTGGAATAGAATGGAAGATATTAATGTGAATTCATGATTTCAAAGTATATAGAAAGCTAGAGATAGATATAGAACTATAGCTGTAAATGTGTATGTATATACATGTATATGTGTATATACCTACATACATTCCTTACTTCTGTCCAACAAAAGCACCTAGGAGCAATGAAGCCCCAATAGCACTGAGCACCACTAGTGCCCAGATTTTGGTTTCTAAATGCCATTCTATATTCAAGGAATCAGAGCTTCTTGGAGAAATGGCAGATTCCAGGGTTGGGTTAAGAAAGAAACAAGATGAGCCTGGAATATGCTGTCAAAAGTAGGGAAGTGCTTAAAGAGTGATGGGATACAGAAGGAGCTCCCATTGGCACTGACAGAATCTGGGAAAATTTGAGCACCAAAATAAATAAAGATAGTAACAGATTAGAACCCACTGAATAAAATAGGAATCTCCAAGTCCATACTGATAGAAATAAATAAATGAATAAATTGCAAGTTTGATGAGGAATGGTTATTTATATAGTCTCAAAGTAACTTGTTACAAAATAATTATTAATTACAGGGGAAAGAGCAACTTTACCGTGGAAAAGCCTGGCACACACCACTTTGGGATCAAAGTTAACATCACCAGTAATGGGCCAAATGGAAATGGTGCACCTCCTTAGAGTTTGCAAAGAGGACAACACATGAGCTCTTCCTGCCACAGGCGCATAAACTTGATGTATTAATGAGGAAACATCAGACACACCTCAAATGAGGGACATTTTACAGAATAACTGGCTTGTTGTTTTCAAAAGTGTCAAGGTCATGAAAGTCAAGGAAAGACTGAGGAACATTTCCAGATCAAAGGAAACTAAATGAGACGTGATAACTAAATGTGTGATTCTGGGCTGGACCCTTTTGCTGTAAAAGACATTACTGGAACAATTGGAGAAACGAATGGGTTCTGAGGACCAGATGGCAGTAATGTATCGATGTTAATTTCCTCATCTTGATGTTCATGTTGCAGTTCTGAAAGAGTGTCTTTATTTGTAAGAAATACATATTAAATTTTGGGTGAGTGATGTGGCATCATATTGATGAATTATTCACAAATGATTCATATAAAAATAAGTTCTTTGAACTGTATTTGCAACTCTTCTGTAAGTTTGATATTATTTTTCAATAAATAAAATGTTTAAAAAATTCCTTCCAGGGATTATAGCATTTTGTCTTTCCACCAGCAATGTATGAGAGAGCCTGGCCAACTGAGTATGTTACTTTTTAAAATTTTTGCCCATCTAATAAGTGAGCAGTAGTTCTCTCACTGCACATTAAGTTTTGCATTTGTCTTGTTATGAGGAGTTCGAGCATCTTTCCATATGTTTAAGGGGCCATTTTCCTTTATTTATGCTGCTTTTTTTTTCCCCCATTTTTAATTAGAGAAGTTGTGGGTTTACAGAAAAATCTTGCATAAATACATGAGTCCCATAAAACATGCTATTATTAACACCTTGCATTGGTGTAGTTCCTTTGTTATTTGCATTAATTTTTCTGAGACCTGTAAGTGTATATCTCTTGACCATTTTTCTATCAGATTGTTGGTCTTTTCTCTCTTAATTTTTATGAGCTCTATAAACTGAGGAAGTTATCCTTTCACTGTGATTCAAGCCAATAATTCATTTTTAAAGGTATCTTCTGTGCCTAGCATTGTGGGAAGGAGCTTGCTAAGATGGTCTCTGCTCATGAATAGTTTACAGGCAATCCAGACCAACTTTACCAGTTAATGCTGAGCTCAAACAAGAAGTGATCTTGGCTGAAATGAAGATGTCCCTGAGGAAATGGAATCTGAGCTGGGTCTGAAGGGAGCCAAAAACATTCCAGCTTAGAGGGCAACATGTGGGAAAGCATGGGGAGGGCATGGACATGGACATGACATGCCTGTGCTCATTCCCCTTTATTCTCTTTCCTCTGAAATTGGCCTACCCCCTCAGAACTGTACTCTGTCCTGAAGAATTTCTCTAACTCTGATGCACACTCCCTTCATCTAAGTTCTTCCCCAGTCTCAGTTTGCCATAGGGCTGTGAATGCAAAATAACAGAAATGGCTTTTATAATGGGAAGTTTTATTAGGGGTAAAAGCTTTCAGTTCTGAGGCTGTGAAAATGTTCAATTCAAGGCATCATCAGAGATGCTTTCTCACCAAAGGTCATCTGCTAGCAGATCTTAGAGTCCTTGTTGAGCCAAGATGGTGGGTCTGCCAGTTTCTCTCTACTTTCTCCTGGAGCCCAGCTGTGGGTGATCAAACATCTCTCCCTGGGCCTCATCTCCTCGAGCCCCTCAGGGCTTCTCTGTCTGCAGGCTGTAGGTAAACCTGGAGTCCTCTCTTTCACATGGCCAGGTCAAAATGGCAGAGCTCCCTTTTCTGTGTGCCTCTGTGTGTTCTTAGTTTATATAAGACCCAGCAAGAGGGCGGAGACCCAACCTGAGTCCAATCAAAAGCAATCTAATCAAGTGATTTAAACAAGGTCTCCTAACTGAATCTAATGCAATCAAAGGATCTCACACTCACAGGAATGCATAGTTCAAAAACATAATCTTTTCTGAGATTCACAAAAGAACATCAAACCAGCATACCTTCCTCTGTTCTTTCAAGGGAACAGGGAAGGAGCTGCTAAGCTGCACAGCATCTCATTTAATTTGCACCAAGCAGCTGTCTCAGGAGTGCATGGTGAGAAATCCCACAGTCGACCTAACTTTCAGTGGGGTGAGTTAATTTCAAGATAAAAGAGTAGAAATCTGCTGTCTTGTGGCTGCTTTTCAGATACAAACATTTTAATGGATAAAAAGCAGTGATAATTTGTTTTCATTCATATTCTTCTGTTAGGTAATATATCCCCTAATATGTAAGTTGAGTTCCATGGAACTCAATTAAAGGTTGCATCATTTTTAAACCAAATTTGTTATTTTGAAATAATTATAGATTCACATGCAATTGCAAGAAATGCTACCAAGAGACGCTGTGTGCCCTTTACCCAATTCCCCAATGATAAAGTCTTGCAAAGCTATTGTACAATATCACATCCAGAGGTACAGAACATGTCTAGCATCAGAGGACTCCTCAAGTGGCTCTTATAGCCACACCCACTTCCCTCCTGCCCCCACCCCTTCCTTGATCCCAGGCAATCACTAACCTGTTTTCCGTTTCTATAATTTTGTCACTTTAAGAATGTTTTGTAAACAATGCTAAAAGAAATTTTAAAAGACCTAAACAAATGGAAAGACATTCTGTGTTCATAGATTGGAAGAATAAATATCGTGAAGATGTCAATCTTGCCCAAACTGATTTATAGATTCAATGCAATACCAATCAAAATTCCAACAGCTTACTTTACAGAATTAGAGAAGGCAATTACCAAATTCATCTGGAAGGGTAAGTGCACCCAAGTAGCCAAAGCATTCTAAAAAAGACGAGCAATGTGGGAGGAATTTCACTGCCTGACCTTGAAACATATTACAAAGCTACAGTGGTCAAAACAGCATGGTACTGGCATAAAGATAGACATAACGATCAGTGGAATAGAATTGAGAATCCAGAAATATACCCTCACCTATACAGTCAACTAGTTTTTTTGTTTGTTTTTGTTTTTTTTAAGATTTTATTTATTCATCTATCCCCCCCCTCCTGCCCGCACTCGCTGGGCCAGCCAACCACGCCGTGCGGGCGGGCCCGCCCCCACCAGGAGGCCCCGGGAACCGAACCCGGGGCCTCCCACACGGCAAACGGGAGCCCCACTGATTGAGCCACAGCCGCTTCCCGGTCAACTAGTTTTTGACAAACCTACTAAGCCCACGCTAATGGGAAAAAAACAGTCTCTTCAACAAATGGTGTTGGGAGAACTGGATATCTATAACCAAAAGAATGAAAGAGGACCCCTATCTCACCCCCTATACAAGAATCAACTCAAAATGGATCAAATATCTAAATATAAAAGCCAGGACCATAAAACTACTAGAAGAAAATGTAGGTAAACATCTTCAAGACCTTGTAGTAGGTGGTGGTTTCTTGGACTTTACACCCAAAGCACGTGCAACAAAAGAAAAAGTAGATAAATGGGGCCTTCTCAAAATTAAACACTTTTGCACCTCACAGGACTTTGTTGGAAGGGTGAAAAGGCTGCCAACTCAATGGGAAAAAATATTTGGAAATCACATATCTGATAAGGGCTTAATATCCAGGATATAGAAAGAGATGTTACAACTCAACAATAAAAAGACAAATGACCCAATTAAAAAATGGGCGAAAAACTTGAATAGACATTTCTCCAAAGAAGACATACAAATGGCAAAAAAACACATGAAGAAATGCTCAACATCACTCATGATTAGGGAGATGCAAATCAAAACTACAATGAGATATCATTTCACACCTATCAGAATGGCCACTATTAAAAAGACAGAGAACTACAAGTGTTGGAGAGGATGTGGAGAGATAGGAACACTTCTTCACTGTTGGTGGGAATGCAGGATGGTACAACCACTATGGAGGACTGTTTGGCAGTTCCTAAAGAAGTTGAATATAGACATGCCATGTGACCCGGCAATACCACTACTGGGTATATACCCAGAAGAACTGAGAGCAGTGACACGAACAGACATCTGCACACCGATGTTCATAGCCACATTATTCACCATTGCCAAAAGCTGGAAACAACCCAGGTGTCCATCAACAGATGAATGGATAAACAAACTGTGGTCTATTCACATGATGGAATATTATGCAGCTGTAAGAAGAAATGAAGTCATAAAGCATATGGCAACATGGATGAACCTGGAGGACATTATGCTGAGTGAAGCAAGCCAGACACAAAAGGACAAATACTGTATGAATGTGTTACTATGAACCAAATCTATTGTGTAATATATTGTTTGATTAAAAAAAAATTATATGTAACCATTACATTTAACTGAGAAATATATATTTATTCATCTGTGTTTACTTTTTAGTTTTTAATTATTTATATTTTCAATTATTAAATGTACAAAATAAAGCTAAAAAAAAAAAAAAAAAAGAATGTTTTGTAAATGGAACCATACAGTAGGTAATCTTTTGGAATTGGCTTTTATCACTCAGTCTACTTCTCTGGAGATTCGTCCAGATTGTTGTGTGTATCAAGAGTTTGTTCCTTTTTATTGCTGAGTAGTATTCCATGGTATATAAATAGCACAGCCATCCATCTGTTCAAGGATGTCTGGAGTATTTCCAGTTTGGGGCTCTTTTGAAGAAAGAAGCAGTGAACATTCAAGTATAGTTCTTTGTATGGACAAAAATTTTCATTTCTCTGGGATAAATGCCCTAGAGCACAACTGCTGGGTTGTGTGGTAGTTACATGTTTAGTTTAGTTTTTTTTTTTTTTTTAGACTGCCAAATGGTTTCCAGAGTGGCTGTACCATTTTACATTCCCACCAGCAAAAGAGGAGTGATCTAGTTTTTCTGCATCCTCTCTAGTATTTGGTGGTGTCACTATTTTTTTATTTCAGCCATTCGGATAGGTATGGGGTGATATCTCATTGTGGTTTAAATTTGCATTGCCCAATGGCTAATGATGTTGAACATCTTTTCACGTGCTTATTTGCCATCTGTGTTTCCTCCTCTCTGAAATGTCTTTTCGTGTCTTTTGCCCATTTCCTGATTGTATATTTGTTGCTTTACTATTGAGTTTTGATTATTTTTCATATAGTCTACATCCTAGTCCCTTATCAGATATGTGGTTTACAAATATTTTCTCCCATTCCATAGCTTGCCTTTTCATCTTCTTAACAGGGTCTTTTACAAAGCAGATGTTTTTAACTTTAAGTTAATTTACCGATGTTTCTTTTATGAATCATGCCTTTGGTGTCCAGTCTAACTGCCTTGCCCTTGAGCCCAAAGATTTTGTCCTCTGTTTTTTTTCTCAAAGTTTTATAATTTTACATATAAGTCTATGATCTACTTTGAGTTAATTCTTGTGTAAGGTATGAGACTTAGGTCAAGGTTCACTTTTTGTCTAGGGATTTGTTTAAAAGGCTATATTCCATGTGTGTGTGGGGGCAAATGGGAACTCTGTACTGTCTGCATGATTTTTCTTCTCTAAGCCTACAACTGATCTTTAAAAAAAAAAAAGTAAGGCTATATTTCCTCCATTGAATTGTTTTTGCACTTTCGTCAAAAATCAGTTGAGGGGAAGCAGCTGTGGCTCAATCAGTAGGGCTCCCGTTTACCATATGGGTAAACGTGAAGGCAAGCCTGCCCACACGGTGTGGTTAGCTGACCCAGTGAGCACAAGCAGCAGGGGGGGGATAAATGAATAAATAAATAAAATCTTTAAAAAAAAAAAAAAAAAAATCAGTTGAGCACATTTGTATGGATGTGCTATGGGTTGAATTATGTTCCCCCAAAAGATATGTTGAAGTCCTAATCCTTGGTACCTGTGAATGTCTTATTTGGAAAGTAGGGTCTTTGCAGATGTAATCAAGTTAAGATGAAGTCAGACTAAATTAGGGTGGACCCTAATCCAACAGGACTGGTGCCCTTATAAGAAGAGAAGAGAGAAAGGCAGGGGAAAAGGCCATGTGAAGATGGAGGCAGAGACTGGAGTGATGCAACTGCAAGCCACGGAATGCCATGGATCCCTGGCCAACCGCAGAAGCTAGGAAGAGGCAGAGGATTCCTCTCCTAGAGCCATCAGAGGGAGCGTGGCCCTACCAACACCTTGATTTCAAACTTCCAGCCTCCAGATCTGTGAGAGAACACATTTCTGTTGCTTTAAGCCACTGTCCTAGGACATGAATACAGGGTGTATTTCTGGTGTATTTATTCGTTCTATTGATCTATCTTTCTCTCCACCAATACCACAGTCTCGAGCACGGTAGCTATGCAATCAGTCTTGAAATGAGGTAGACTGATTTCTCTCACTTTGTTCTTCTTGTCCAAAATTTTGTTTTAGCTATTCTACTTCCTTTGTCTTTCCATTTAAATTTTAGAATAATCTTGTCTATGGTTACAAAAGATCTTACTGAACTTTTGGTGGGAATTGTCTTAAATTTGTATATCATTTTTTGAGGAGAATTGTCATCTTTACTCTGTTGAGTCTTCCAATCCATGAACATGGTATGTTCCTCTATTTATTTGTTTGTTTGTTTATTTATTTATGAGTTACCAGGGATTGAACCCACCCCCAGGACCTCGTACATGGGAAGCAGGAGCTCATCCACCGAGGTACATCCACTCCCCAATGAGAGTTATTTTTTTTGTTGTTTTTATTCTTAGGAGGTACTGGGGATTGAACCCAGGACCTTGTACATGGGAAGCAGGTGCTCAGCCACTGGAGCTACATTGGCTCCCCTTCCTCTATTTATTTACATCTTCTTTGACTTCTTTCATCTATGTTTTGTGGTTTTCAGCATACAAGTCCTGAACTTGTTTTGTTAGATTTGTACTTAAGTATTTCATTTCATTGATCAATCATGAATGGTATTGTATTTTTAATTTTGGTGTCCACCTGTGCATTGCTAGTATATAGAAATACAATTAATTTTTGTATGTTTATCTTATATCCTGTGAAACTCACTTATAAGTTTTAAGAGTAGTTTTTTAAGTTAATAGACTCTATTTTTTAGAGCAGTTTTAGGTTTATAGAAAAATTGTGCAGAATATACAGATAATTCCCAGATGCCATTCTCCACACACACACACACACACTCACACATAGTTACCCTATTATTAACATCATACATTAGTGTGGTACATTTGTTACAAATGATGAACCAAAATCGATATATTTTTATGAACTAAAATCCATAGTTTATATTAGGGTTCACTCTTTGTGTTTTACAGTTTTATGGGTTTTAACAAATGCATAATGTCATATACCAACCATTACAGAATCAGATAGAATCATTTCACTGTCCTAAAAATGCCTAAGGCTCCAACATTCATTCCTCCTCTATCCCCACGCCTGGAAACCACTGATCTTTTTACGAGCTCTATAGATTTGCCTTTTCCAGAATGTCATATAATTGAAACCCTGTAGTACATAGATTTTCCAGACTGGCTTCCTTCACTTAGCAATATGCATTTAAGGTTCCTCCAAATCTTTTTGTAGCTTGATAATGCATTTCTTTTCCTTTTCTTTTTTAAATTAGAGCAGTTATAGGTTTACAGAAAACTCATGCAGAAAGTACAGAGTTTCCATATACCTCCCTCTCATGCACACAGTTTTCCCTATTATTGACATTTTGCATTAGTATGGTACTTTTGTTACAATTGATGAAACGATATTATTATAATTATGTTATTAACTGTAGCCCACTGTTTATATTAGGGTTCACTGTGCTGTACAGTTCTATGTTGTCATTGTTTTTTTCCTGGTAACTTATATATAGACTAAAATTTCCCTTTCTATCCCCTTTCAAATATACTATTCAGTGGTGTTAGTTACATTCGTAAAGTTGTGCCTCCATCACCATCATCTATTGGCAAAACTTTTCCCTCACCCCAAACAGAAACACCACACCAATTAAACATTAACTCCCCATTCCTCTCCCCCAATAGGCTCCTGGCAACCTGTATTCTAATCTCTGACTTTATGAATTTGCATATTTTACTTATTTCATATCAGTGAGATCATACAGCATTTTCCCTTTTGTGTCTGCCTTATTTCACGCAACATGACGTCTTCAAGATTCATCCATGCTGCAGCATGCATCAGAACTTTATTCCCTTCTATGGCTGAATAATATTCCATTGTAGCTGGGAAAAGGGGGGGGCGCTACGAGAGAAGTCTGGAGAACTGTCTCGGAAAGTTTGAATCACGGGGCTCCTAGCCCCCAGACAGGAAGCTCTATCACATTGATCTGGTCTGTGTCACAACAAATACGCTCTGACCAGGCATTGAATTGCGAGCAGCCAACAAGCGCCATCTCCTGGCAGACCAAGGAAGTACACATAAGAAAATTAATAGGTAAGAGTCTTTTCCTGGCCTCTATAGCCTCCCTGCCCAAGGCCTTAGGAAACGACTCTACAACCAATTACTGGGTCCAGTGCCCAGTTTTGAGCAACCAGCAGAACACTCCTAACAATCAAAGTTGAGCCCAAAATCAAAGAGCGGTGGTAACTCACAGCCTTCTGCCACTAAAACCCCATAAAAGAGAAAGAGATAGAGCATCTAAGTAAAATACAAACTAACCAGATGCCTAAGCACCAGCAAAAAATTATGGGCCATACTAAGAAAATAGAAGACATGGCCCAAGAAAAGGAATATAGCAAAGTGCCAGAAGAGATGCAGAATTTGAGAGAACTAATCAGTGAGATGAGCATACATTTCCAAAATCAAATTAATGAGATGAAAGAGAATATAGTTAAAGAGATCAATGACATCAAGAAGTCATTGCATGAATGTAAAGAAGAATTTGAAATCATGAACAGAAAAGTAACAGAGTTCATGGAATGAAAGACACAATAGGTGAAGTAAAAAATACATTTAAAGCTTACAACAGCAGACTCGAAATGATAGAAGAAAGAATAAGTGATACTGAAGACAGAGCAGCTAAAATTGAAGAGAGAAAAGAACAGAGAGAGAAAAGAATGGAAAAAATTGAGCAGGGGCTCAGAGAGTTGAATGACAACACAAAACGCAAGAACATACGTGTCATTGGAGTTCCGGAAGGAGAAGAGAAAGGAAAAGGGGCAGAAAGAGTATTTGAGGAAATAACAGCTGAAAATTTCCCAACTCTCACGAAAGAAATGAACTTTCATGTCCAAGAAGCACACCGTACCCCAATAAGAATAAATCCAAATAGACCTACGCCAAGACACATATTATTCAGAATGTCAAATGTAAAAGATAAAGAGAAAATTCTCAGAGCAGCAAGAGAGAAGCAAAAGATCACGTACAAAGGACGTCCAGTAAGACTTTGTGCAGATTTCTCTTCAGAAACCATGGAGGCGAGAAGACAGTGGTATGATACAATTAGGAAACTGAAAGAGAAAAACTGCCAGCCGAGAATTCTTTATCCAGCAAAACTGTCCTTCAAATATGAAGGGGAATATAAAGTATTCACAAACAAACAGAAACTAAGAGAGTTTGCAAAAAAGAATCCATCTTTGCAGGAAATATTAAAGGAAGCCTTAGAACCTGAGAGAAAAAGACAAGACAGAGAGGCTTGGAGGAGAGTATAGAAGAAAGAAAAGCAGAAAGGATAACCAAAAGAGTAAAAAGAAAGACAAAAATAAGATGACATATGAAACCAAAGAATAAAATGGAGGAAATAAATAGAGCATTTTCAGTAATATCATTGAATGTGAATGGATTAAATTCCCCAATCAAAAGATACAGGCTGACAGAATGGATACAAAAACATGAGCCATCCATATGCTGCTTACAAGAAACTCACCTCAGACACAAGGATACAAGCCGGCTGAAAGTAAAAGGTTGGAAAAAGATACTCCATGCGAATAGTAAACAGAAAAGAGCAGGGGTAGCTATACTAATATCAGACAAAACAGACTTCAAATGCAAAAAAGTGATAAGAGATGCGGAAGGCCATTATATATTAATAAAAGGGACGATCCTCCAGGAAGATGTAACAGTCATAAATATCTACGCACCTAACCAGGGTGCCCCAAAATACATGAGACAAACTCTGGCAAAACTGAAGGGAGAAATAGACATTTCTACAATAATCGTCGGGGACTTCAACACCCCTCTCACATCATTAGATAGAACAACCAGACAGAAGATCAACAAAGAAACAGAGAACTTGAACAATATGATAAACAAATTAGACCTAACAGACATATACAGAACACTGCATCCAAACTCAGCGGATTATACATTCTTCTCAAGTGCCCATGGATCTTTCTCCAGGATAGACCACATGTTAGGTCACAATACAGCTCTCAATAAATATAAAAAGATTGAAATTATACAAAGCACCTTCTCAGATCATAATGGAATGAAACTAGAAATCAATAACAGACCGGAAAAAAGGAAATTTGCAAATGTGTGGAGACTGAACAACACATTCCTAAATATTCAGTGGGTCAAAGAAGAAATTGCAAGTGAAATCAGTAAATTTATTGAGACAAATGAAAATGAGGACACAACATATCAAAACTTATGGGATACAGCAAAGGCAGTCTTGAGAGGGAAATTTATAGCCTTAAATGCCCATATTAAGAAACAAGAAAGAGCTAAACTCAAAGATTTAACTGAACAACTTGAGAAACTAGAGAAAGAACAGCAAACCAATCCCAAAGCAAAAAGAAGGAAAGAAATAATAAAGATTAGAGCAGAAATAAATGAAAATGAGAACAAAAAAGCAATAGAGAAAATCAACAAAACCAAAAGCTGGTTCTTTGAGAAGATCAATAAGATTGACAAACCCCTCGCTAGACTAACAAAGAAAAAAAGAGAGAAGATGCAAATAAATACAATGAGAAATGAAAGGGGGGAAATTACAAATGACCTCACAGAAATAAAAAGAATCATAAGAGGATATTATGAGAAACTATATGCCAACAAACTAGACAACCTGGATGAAATGGACAAATTTCTAGAAACGCATAACCAACCTACACTGACACAACAAGAAATACAAGAACTTAACAAACCAATCACAATTAAGGAGATTGAATCCGTCACCAAAAATCTCCCAGCAAAGAAAAGTCCAGGACCAGGTGGCTTCACAGGTGAGTTCTACCAAGCATTTCTGAAAGAATTAACACCAATCCTGTTTAAACTCTTCCAAAAAATTGAAGAGGAGGGAAAATTACCCAACACATTTTATGAAGCCAACATCACCCTAATACCAAAGCCAGATAAAGATCCCACAAGAAAAGAAAATTACAGACCAATCTCTCTCATGAATATAGATGCAAAAATTCTCAACAAAATACTTGCAAATCGAATCCAACAGCATATCAAAAAACTTATACATCACGACCAAGTGGGATTTATTCCTGGTATGCAAGGCTGGTTCAACATAAGAAAATCAATCAATGTAATACACCACATTAACAAATTGAAGGAAAAAATACACATGATCATCTCAATAGATGCAGAAAAGGCATTCGACAAAATCCAACATCCTTTTTTTGATAAAAATACTTCAAAAGATAGGAATAAAAGGAAAATTCCTCAATATGATAAAAGGCATATATGAAAAACCCACAGCCAACATCATACTCAATGGGGAAAGGTTGAAAGCTTTCCCCCTAAGATCAGGAACAAGACAAGGATGCCCACTGTCACCATTGTTATTCAACATTGTACTAGAAGTTCTAGCTAGGGCGATTACACAAGACAAAAAAATTAAAGGCGTCCAAATAGGAAAAGAGGAAGTAAAACTCTCACTGTTTGCGGATGACATGATCCTGTATTTAGAAAATCCTGAAGTATCCCCAACAAAGCTACTTGAACTAATAAATGAGTTCAGCAAAGTGGCAGGATATAAGATCAACACGCAAAAATCAGTAATGTTTTTGTACACTAGTACTGAACAATCTGAGGAGGAAATCAGGAAGAAAATTCCATTTTCAATAGCAACAAAAAGACTCAAATACCTAGGAGTTAATTTAACCAAG